>JAVTVY010037978.1:0-16139 GCA_036873755.1 Hanleya hanleyi | reverse complement strand
CACTCCAGCAGCACATCAAGCGTGCATCTCTCCAGGCCAACTGCTGGAACCAAACTCTGGTCCTGAATCCTGAGTTACCAAGCCCATCTGACTGGGGCTGGACAAAGGAGGCCTCTGGGTGGCAGCCTCTTTGGACGACACTGCCAGAGGCATCAAAATCTTGCCACGAACTGATCCACTGCAACTGCAAGAAGGGATGTACCGGCCGCTGGAAGTGCACCAAGGCTGCACTCAAGTGCACTGTATTATGCGCATGTTCGGGAGACTGTTAGGTGCAATCAGACACCTTGACATTTATGCGTCTATATGGATAATGCGTCTGTATTACATGTACCGGTATGTACTATACATGTGTCTGAGGTCACTGACCTCACTGTACTTTAAGCTTATAGCCTTTGTTCAGTGCACATTAAAAATTAAAGTGCAGCAGATAATCATAACATACCTTTCTAATGATTCCCAAAACGGACAAACTGCATCAGAATCGTGAAAAAATGTAATTGAGGTCATTGACCTCTCACGGTCCTCAGAGGTCAAACCTGCCTTACCTCCCGATCTGAAAATGAAGCTAATGGCATGTACTAACACTGGCAGAAATTTCATGCTTTAGTCATAATTTGCACAATTCTTATGATATGAGAGATTATCAGCTGTACTATTTGTATTCGCCATCAAAAAATAATTTCGAGTACCAGGTAGCAGGCCTATATTTGATTTTGAGTCTTGGAATAAAACGGATGTTATCATAATCGGCTAGATTCTTTTTGTTGAAATCTTTACATCATTCAGTGTTACTACGAGAATTAATTGTCCCAAGTTGTTGCTCACTATGTGATGAACTATTCAGTGATTTCGTCGCACGGTAATCAATCTCATCATCTGTTGAGGTACGGCGGACCCGTATGGCCCACCGTAAGTTATTAACATAGGCTCAAATTGACGGTCACCAAGGCCAAATCAGACTAAGAATATGTTCAGCATATATGCGTATTTTATCTCAAGTGTAAACCCATTCGTATTGATTTGGAAATATCTTTCAGAACGGATCAACATGTATGAAATTTTCAGTTCTATAAATTTACCAAGTTCACCGGCGAAAGTAGTTCCGGTTACCGAGTAGGGCGATTCAGATATCGACTAGGGTGATACAGAAAAAGAAAACGCTAGTGTGTATCACTATCCTAACACGAATAGGTATATGATAAAAACAATATGGTCAGAGCTCGAGGACTGGTACAAACAAAAGTTGGGAATGAACGGGAACATTACTTCAAAAACCATTATTTTCGGGTGTAAAAAAAATCAATGTGTCTTGAGTACCTCTATGTGTTAACTAAACAATATATATATACAACTGCAAACCAAATTTTATACCACTTTTGGAAATATTAAAGAAACATTACTGACTGGTGATATATAATGAAAATATAAAACAACGGTTGTCACAATTCTCACCACAGAGGAAAATGACAATTCACATGTGTTGTTCGAGTGATATTCGCTATAAACTTACACGTATCTGCCTTTGACAAATACCACTTTTGTGGGTTACTCATTTCGTCCAGGTGGTTTTTCTCTTATATATGTCTAATAGCGAGCTGATATTCTGGGAATGGTTAGTATTATCCTTTGTACTATGAACTACCAGGAAATTTCGCAATGTATCAACGGAGGATAACTTGTATATAAGACGATCACTTGTATAGCTGACGACACCTCCAAATTGTGTGCCCTCTTCGGAGACAATTGTTCTGAGCCAGATACCTATTTTAGATCCATATGCTATCAAGACTTTTTCAAGGTGACGCCTGGTCCTTAAGAAAGGGCCTAATTTTATAGTTTTATCTATCTTTGTTTATTCGTTTACGGGCAACTTTATGGTTATTATTTTAACAAATAGAATATTTTAATATCTTAAGCTTAAGTGGAATTAGATACGCCAACTGCCTCACTCCAAGCTCTTGTCTTACCATACTTACAACATGGAAACTAGTTCTGATGGGATTGTGGATTGTCCAGTGACTCGCTGCTCTACTAGGATATAAAGTTGTTCTGCTATTTGTTGGCTCAGACTGCAGTGAACGCCATTACCATTTCACAGCAATGTAATCACTCCATCGAGGACCCGCCTCGGGCAGGTCTTATATGACAACGTAGATTGTCTGGCTTCAGTCAAATTCAGCAACGAATTCTCGCCATGTCCAATATTGTTATGGGCATACAGGAAGGCCCACATATGTTTCTGTGATCACGCAGTACATCGTAATTTCCGAAATTCAAGATTCGACAAGCGACACGAATTGTCTCACTCACTCTTCGTCCAATTGCGTGAATGGTAGTATATGATGCTCGTATATGTGCAAATTGACATTTGGAGTGACCGATGAAAACTTCTGGCAATTACAATACGTGATTAACATGTACACACCTAGCATGTACACACCTAGCGATTAGACACCCCGAGTGGTTTGTTCTTTCCTGTGATACATACGGTCTGTAAGCCTAAAGTCCAACCGTGATTTCTTAGACAATCGATAATAGGAAGATCTATTTTGGGCATGAATCTAAACTATTTTCGATAAGGACAGGTGTGTCACACGCTGTGATCCGAAATAGACATCAAATGCTAACAGCTTGTCTGACAATATGTACATTACATTAATTAAAAATTTCGAACAAAGTGGAACAACGAAAACTATGTTAGAATGGTTTGTGAAACAAGCCCACAAGCTAGACACAAGCATGTTGAACTTTATTATTTTCTTATAATGCCCTCAAACTATTCGAATCTCTTTCTGTTAATGTGTTGATCTATCTAGATCGATTTACACTTGGAACCGTTATGGACAAGGGCTACCATTGCAATAACTATTCCAGACCAACGAAGCTGTTCAAATTTTTCAAATATACTTTTTGCCGTTTCAAACTTGGCGCAATTATATATGGAGATGTTATTTACTCCGATTAGCATTTTACGTAAGAGAAATTACTAATCACAAACTCAGTGGTATCGACATCAGAGAGGTTTCCTGAAGCTAACAGATATTTTATTAGTTCATCGTTTTCCAGTGAGTGTAATAACGGGGGTTCGTTATAATTTAATGACCATGGTTCTGTCAGAAAAAAATGTAATCGAGTTGAAGGCAAGCTTTCACATATGACTACCAACAATTCTCAGTTTTAACAATGGCTTTTTTTCTTACAATGAGAAAAATAACTAAATATGAAGAACACACAAGAGGAATAATTCTTATATGACTGTGGATTTGTCCAACAGCTATACTGCTTAATCTGGATTTCTCTGATTCTCTTCTACAGGTTGAGCAGAATTTCCTAGCAATGTCAGCACAATAAGCTTACTGACCATCGCTCAATGGGATTAATAGAGCATACAGAGCATATGAACATGGCATATACCATGTAAACTTCAGCACTGCTTTCTTGACATTGTCCGACACCGCTGAACCGGTACGGGTTCGAGCCCAGCTGGAGCATGTGTGAACATTTGACAGTTAATTGCCAGCAGGCGGTGGTTCTCTTCGGGTACCCCGACTTCCTTCACCCTCCAAACTGGCTATCATTATGTGAGTGAAATAACCTTGAGTGTGTCATTAAACCAAATTTTCTGAACTACCCGACTTCTTTTGCCGGATATCGTTACCGTTTTACTGGTTTCATCACAGTTTTCAATGAATATTATTAAGCGCTTGAACTTTTTGAAACGCTTGAATCATGAATAGATTAGGGAAAGCGAATTACGAATATTTGTACTACCGGTAACACGTGGCATGTTCATTGTCCCCATAAAGCAATACCTTCCATCCGCTTATTAATCACTACATAATGACAACGTTAATGCCAATCTGATATGAGAACATTCTATAGTATTTTTTTTACAAATTTGGAGATAAATATCGCATGCTGATAGCAAAATACGAGCGTAGCGTGCAAGATCTATGGCGTTACGTTGCGTAACTTGTGTCTAATTCCGCTTAACCCGGGGCTAGAGAACGTATGAACCCATGTACTTCAAGGTCCTCATGGTGCTCATATGAACAGTCACAATCAAAGCGTGACTGAGATACATCATTCTCTAGATGACGACTTTACAACGAATATAATGGATTAAGAAAACTGATCAGCGATACGGATGTGATATTTTGGAAAATCATGATGACTTGTCGGTATCATTGAAAACTGTTGACCGATTCTCTCTTGCAGGAATTAACCTATGTTTATATATACTATGATTGTCTTTTTGAATTTGGTGCCAATACTGTTATATGGAATATGGGATAGGTCTTTGGATTATGGATGCGGATATTCTTTAATGGACGACAGCTGAATTATGAATGACGAACCAGACGCTTGTAATTCGAAAATTTCCCAGGTGGCCTTGCGGGATACATACATCGCTATAGGCTCAACAATTTGGGTATATGGCTGCCGAACAACTCCTGATTCTCTGGATATCTTTGTTTACAATGCTGCTTGCAGTCAACAGAAAATCTTCATTACGATGCCGTTATGCACATTTTATCACCCAATTGCATGTTTTCACTCAATGGTTTACATTGTCAATATCATAACACCCTCTGTTGTCAGTTACGTCAATCCGTGATTACCACACCATTCGAAGAGGTGTATTCGAAGAGGTATATTTTCTGCATTTTGAAAGATAATTCCATTAAATACTTTCATCGATAGTTCTGATCTGCGCCACGTTCCTATGTTCTTAATCGTTTATGTGCTGTGACATGTAAGTAGTAGGGAGCGCGTAAATTTGGTCAGTTTTGGACGAGTGCACATGTGTTTTTGCGCAGGTATGACGTCACTTCCGGTTTATGGTGAAGGTCATGAGGACGTGTGCGCAGGAGTGTTCTGCGCAGGTATGACGTCACTTCCGGTTTGGGTGAATGGGCGTGACTTGTGAGGATGATAGGAGATGAACTGACCTGTCTGTGGGGATGTCGTTCATCTCCGTGTCTTTTCGGTGAGAGGAGCATGTACTGGGGTTTTTTCCCCACAATGTCGTTCACTTCCGTATTTCTTCGGTCAGGTAGTAGTAGTATAGTCTCCGCATCTAAAGTAGCATTTTGCCGGGGGAGGTAACTCTTGCATCCACCAGGGGGCGCTGTTTCCAGGTTAAAGGTATAGGGAACTCTCCGTCATCTCCCCAAGAGTTCCGCCAGGGGAGGGAGTTCCGCCAGGGGCGCCACCAGCTCAAGGTCACTATAGTTCCGGCAAAGGGCCCCTGGGCATGTATTCTTCCGCAGTGATGCGGTCTGGCGGTGATGCGGTCTGCCTCCGCGGAGAAAAAGTAGTCCCCAGACTTCAAATACGCTGCATGGTCCGATTGGGTCGAGTGATATGGACATGGCATATACCATGTAAACTTCAGCACTGCTTTCTTGACATTGTCCGACACCACTGAACCGGTATGGGTTCGAGCCCAGCTGGAGCATGTGTGAACATTTGACAGTTAATTGCCAGCATTTCAATGAATATTATTAAGCGCTTGAACTTTTTGAAACGCTTGAATCATGTGAATAGATTAGGGAAAGCGAATTACGAATATTTGTACTACGGGTAACAAGTGACACGTTCATTGTCCCCATAAAGCAATAGCTTCCATCAGCTTATTAATCACTACATAATGACAATGTCAATACCAATCTGATATGAGAACATTCTCTAGTAACAGATAATATCTGAATACGGCATTTCCATGTCAATTGAAAAGTTATGCTTTATGTCAGATTGCAATTCCACATTATTAACTGTCACTTTCTGCATAGGGAAATTCATGTCCTGAATGTGGAGTACAGACGTCTCGCCTGTTGGCAAAAGCTTGGCTTTGTGAGGAGGAATTCGGTCGGCATCGCAAAATGTGTTTCCATTTTTGTGACAGTGCTGGTCGATCATGTGACTTTACTCCCAAGAGGAGGATGTCCAGTTTTCTGATTGATTGAATGCTTTGAACGCCATGTTGAATGATTTAATTTTCTGAAAAATCTCTCCTTCCCTGAAGCCCTCAACCCATCACTGGATAATCTCTCCTTCCCTGAAGCCCTCAACCCATCACTGGATAATCTCTCCTTCCCTGAAGCCCTCAACCCATCACTGGATAATCTCTCCTTCCCTGATCAAGCCCTCAACCCATCACTGGATAATCTCTCCTTCCCTGATCAAGCCCTCAACCCATCACTGGATAATCTCTCCTTCCCTGATCAAGCCCTCAACCCATCACTGGATAACTTAATAGGATATACCCTTCTAGTGTGGCTGTGAAAATTTGCCCCGAGAAAGATTTGATCGCCGCGGACCAGTCAAAACCGAGTGATAGTTTGAAGCACCGTTTTGATGGTTTTCTGGAATACCGAACTTGCCTTTGTATACATCCATATTTTCCTTGATTCCTTCCTTAGCAACTGAGAGATCGTCTGAAGCACAGTTTGATGGATTTACACAACGCTAACAGGTGATTATTGGTTTTCTGGAATGGCGATCTTGCATGTTGTATGCAAGCATATATCCCTTGATTCCTTTCTCAGCAACCAAGTATAATAAATCTCGTAGCAACTCGAGTCGATTTTGTCTGTTTTTTAAACGCTTTTTCCATGTGTGGGGGGGTGGAGGATGAGTACTGAATAAGATACGGATTAGCTGCATGTCTTTCTTGTTAACCCAAACTGCGCACAAAGTAACCGGAAGGTCGAAAGTAAGTTTTGAATGTTATTAGCGAAAACTCCCTTTTATGGGTTGTAGTGTATGGAGAATCTGATTACTAGATTTGGGGATTTTTCCCGAAAATTCAATCAGAACGCTATCGCCAATTTATTTATTCACTTTTGAATTTGTCCGATGCTCTCTCTGATCACCAATATGGCGTCCCTACTTGACACTTGCTCGAAACCCGATATTGTGGCTGTGGTTATATTTGAATTTCACGGCGGATATTTGATGCCTACACGGAAATGATTTACTGAAGGCGACTGTCTACTAAATGTCGGAACTGACAATTGTGTCTTAATTATCTAGAAGTTGAAGAATGATGTGCCTCTGTTATTTAGGATTAGGATTTTATGTATAGAACACCATCATGTCTTGCTGACATTATTGAAACTGTCTTCCGCTTCCTGTTGCAGGAAACAATCTTGTGTTTTTATTATTTTCATTTCGTACACATTTGGAATTGGTGCTAACTACATGTATCATACGAAATGGATATTGGCGGAAATTCTTTTGTGGAGAACGGCTGAATATTGCTTCCTTTTTGGACCGGATACATTTGTCAGAACTTTATGTCAACGATGACGTCTACCACATACGTCCTTTTCAGTGTAACCTGGTAGAAAAATACGTGTAGTAATCTAGCGAAGATCTCCGTATAAATACGTTTGTAGAATATTGTAGAGGCTTGGACATATGGTTCGCTTATCTTATATTATATTGACATGATTCTATGGTATGAAATTCTGTAACACTTAGAATGACGACAAAATTATGAAGAATCTCTCTGTTCTCCGGTTATTGGTGTAACAAACAGCGGACGGTGAAGACATATCTGTGACACCGAGAATCTGTCTGCCTAATAGGTCATCCATTGTAATACGAGCACATTTAATGACTATTAAATGATCATGATCTAGATGTAACCATTATGGTCCATGCTGACGACCAAATGTTCAGTCTGGACATATTGTTATTTGGTTGTGTTGATCATCAATTAATATCCTATCAATGCTCCATCATTGTACATGGTTTTATAGTACCTGATACGCGAGCTTCCGTCAGTCGTGGTATCTCTTTCGCATGGATTGAAGTGGACGTTGAAGATTTTTTCGTTGGCTTAGCCGAATACATACGCTGATGTCACCACTGTGTAGGCAGTGCGGAACCAGCACGTTCCATAACGTGGGTTAGATTTAGGGATTGATCATAAAGTCAATATTAAATATAAATATTCATGGAATGAGGTCATTTGAAAGAAGTAAGATCTCATAGCGACATATGCAACTGGGCAGCGTTTGTAGGATATAAATTCATTTAAGATAGAATGCCAGGAGGCATATTTGCAGGTAGTTCAATTAATCTCGTACTGCGCCGCCCACGGCCAAGCGTGATTATTTAAATGATTTTTTCTCTACTTCAGTGTGAAATAGGATAATTTAGTGAAGCCATTATTCAATGAAGTGAAAATAAATCGCCGTTATGAAGATTTCAGATCATTGGAATTTCAAAAACAGAGCAATGCCCACAGGGCAGATGTACTAATTGTTCGACGGCTTTACATGTACCACGTGGACCCACGTACCACGTACCGGACAGAAAAACTATGTCTGATCATAAATAATAGGCGCATCATGGGAATGTATGTCTGTAGTTCCTCGATGCCTATCTCGTCCATCTCTATACCTACTCTCGGAATTACAAGCGTCTGGACTGTCATTCATAATTCAGCCGTCGTCCATTAAAGAATATCCGCGTCCATAATCCAAAGACCTATTCCATATAACATTAGCTCCAAATCCAAAATGACAATCATAGAATACATAAACATAGGCTAGTTTTCCGCAAGAGAGAAGCGGTCAACAGTTTCAATGATGCCGACAAGACATCATGATGTTCCCAAAATATGAAATCCGTATCGCTGGTCAGTATACTTAATCCATTTGATATTCGTTGTAAAGTCGTCATCTAGAGAATGATGTATCTCAGTCACGATATGATTGTGACTGTTCATATGAGCACCATGAGGATCTTGAAGTACATGGATTCATGCGGTCGCTAGCCCAGGGTTAAGCGAAATCAGACACAAGTTAAGAAACATAACGCCATAAATATTGCACGCTACGCTCGAATTTTTCATCACCCTGCGATATGTATTGCCAAAATTGAGCAACTTTGAGTGGAGGCGCTTTGTGGTATAGCCCTGTTTTATAAGGTTGTGCAACAATGTCTTGTGACTGATTAAAATCGTCACATTTACACAGGATCTAACCAGTGCTACTAGGCGAGAAACGTATACGCCATATGTCCAGAAAGGGGTAGTTTACGATGCCGAAATAGTAACAATCTCATTTGTCATAAAGTCGAAGCGAGCAGGAGAATTAGGGTTCAGCAATATTTCAGCTTTTTTGCGAGTCGAAGAGAGAAGGCCCGATTCATTTTTATAGAGATATCGGTCTAAATATGATCCTTCAAATCCAGTGAAGGTGGACATATAGCCTTCACTGCGTCATTTATATAGCGATTATCCACAGCGAGAAGATCGTCTATATAGCCTTTGGTGAATGAGAAGGAACGGGCTTTGAATTGATCGGGTTTTGAAAGCGCCTGCATATATAGTCATATTCATATGAGAACAGATATAGGTCAGCCAACAGGGTGCACAATTAGTACCCATTGGAATACCTCTATGTTGTTGATATATTGTGTTGCCAAATTTCATCTAGATAATTTTAATGAGAAATTCAAGCAACTACATAAACAAAGAAACATCCCATGAATGATATCTCTTGTATGTATTAGAGCTAAAGAAGGCTTTATGGCTTCTGACATTAACATATCTACGATCAGTTTTCTTTAACACAGATGCTATTAACCCAATCTGGACTGGGTTTTTTGGGACCTGTTGTGGCCTGGGAAGGGGGGGGGGAGCGAAATGGCCCCCATAATTATTTTTCTTACCCCTTGAGCTAGGGAGTTTAAACTTACCACACTATACCCTTCGGTCAAGCTCTACCAGAAAATGTAAAAAAATCCAAGATGGCCGCTTTGATTACGTCACAGTGACGTCATTTCCAAAAAGGGCATTTTTTGGTCGATTTTTCAGTCAGATTTTCCGAATTTTTTATTTATGTAATTTCTCCGCATAAACTGCATGATAAATTAGTAAATATTAATGTGATGTGAATTAAAATAGTTTTTGCCCACTTTTCATCGCGGAAAAGTAGAAATTTTGAGGAAATATGTCATAAACATCACTTTTCTGATACAACACGTGGCCGCCATCTTGAATTTTCTCATGATCCTCTGCTCGGGGGGTTATGTAAATAAGTTCAAAATGATCCCGATATGATAAACTATAAAGTCACGGAGTTTCAGCTCTCTATTTTTTGTCGTTCCGGCATTTCGGCCCCTCCCCCACCCAGGCCAGATAGGGTTAATGAATTTAGACGGTCAATAAGTATAAAGAGTCGAAACATCCCATGTGAATACATGTCTGTACTGTATGTGACCTTTAGCATCAAGTTATCCCATAAGACATTTTCACACCACTTGTCCGGACACCATTTGTCTTCAACAAGGGTTTGTAAATTGATAAATAGACGTCATTGACATCGAATCAGTTTGAATTTGAATTGAGGCAAAATGCTTCATAGGAGTGGGTGAACTATCTACATGATCTAAATGCTCAGATGAGGGGCATGAGCACAAGAAAGTGAGGGCAAATCTTCCATGGATGATCTTAATTGAATCTCGTAAATGCCACTATGATACGATTGTCCCGAAACTTCATGTTGTAAGCTCGCACAAGGCTTTAAGAGAAGTATGAGTATGACAATAAAGCAAGATTCGCAGAGTGGATTTTATCAAATTGAATTTGTTTGTTCAACAAAATAGGCAATCCTTCTGGTAATCTAAGTCGCCAGAAACGCTTTCCCATGTTCAAATTTATCCACACACCAGCCACTTTGGTGATAAAACCTCTTCAATAAGCAAGTGGAAAATAATTGTCAACAGTATTGTCCCTTTTCGTTGTCAGCACGACAAACATAGGGATGGCTTGACTGCCTAATTACGATCAAAACTTCTTCAGAGCCAAGACGTGAACATGAACAAATGCAGAATGTTTGTGTTTGTCACAGCGAAATTATTCTAATGCAAATGCCATGCACACTTTCGGAAGACGGTTGGCTGTTGCACCCCTCTTGGCTGACCTATATCTGTTCTCTTATGTATATGACTATATGCATGCGCTTTCAAAAACTGATCCATTCAAAGCCCGTTCCATGTACTTCAAGGTCCCCATGGTGCTCATATGAACAGTCACAATCAAAGCGTGACTGAGATACATCATTCAATAGATGACGACTTTACAACAAATATTATGGATTAAGAAAACTGATCAGCGATACGGATGTGATGTTTTAGAAAATCATGATGTCTTGTCGGTATCACCGAAAACTGTTGACCGAGAATTAACCTATGTTTATATATACTATGATTGTCTTTTGGTGCTAATACTGTTATGTTATATGGAATATGGGATAGGTCTTTGGATTATGGATGCGGATATTCTTCAATGGACGACGGCTGAATTATGAATGACGAACCAGACGCTTGTAATTCGAGAATTTCCCAAATGGCCTTGCGGAATGCTCCCAAACCCTGATGACGTATTATATATCTCTCAGTCCCGTGATGAATTGTGTATTCATTCATCTGTATGACACGTGAATACATATCCAACATCGCTTATGTAACACGAAACCAATTAAATTGCCATTGTCAACGCAAAGAACATGTGCCGCAAGGCGTGAAGTCCTATATGTAACCCGATACACCAAACTAAAGCTTGCTGTACCGTCTGTGCCAGCTCAGGGACCTTGCACTCGCAATGAAGTTGATGTCATGTTACAGGAGGGAGGTGACAGGCTAATTGAATTGTTTTACGATCCCCACCTGCCATTTAATTGTCATGGATGTTGGGGGCCTGCATTGCATCAAGGGATAGAAGTGGTATTTTATTGTGATGGATATAGGGGGCCTACGTCATCAGGTTTCAGGACCATACATACATCGCTATAGGCTCAACAATTTGGGTATATGTCTGACGAACAACTCCTGATTCTCTAGATCTCTTTGTTTACGTTGCTGCTTGCAGTCAACAAAAAATCCAATTATGACGCCGTTATGTTCATTTTATCACCCGATTGCATGTTTTCACTCAATGGTTGACATTGTCACTATCATAACACCCTATGTTGTCAGTTACGTCAATCCGTGATTACCACACCATTCGAAGAGGTGTGTTCGAAGAGATATATTTTCTGCATTTTGAAAGACAATTCCATTAAATGCTTTCATCGATAGTTCTGATCTACTCCACGTTCCTATGTTCTCAATCGATTATGTGTTGTGTCATATATTGGCGGAATCCTATTATTTCTCCATGGAACGGCCCTTTATAAATCAGTCTAACTTGAAGGAGGTCCTTGTGCTGACGAATCGCTAATTCCTTTGGTACGAAATTAATAATGTATAATATATTGTTTGAGATCACGGAGTTCCACTGTTAAGTTTGACGTAATTCAGGAGCAATAACGTGAGACTCATTTGAGTCAATCTCTTTATTTTTGAGTCAAGCTCTTTATTTTGCCATCATAAGGAGTGAGATTATCATGGATACAACAGATGTTACCATGGAAGCAATGATCTGTTCGGACAAAAATTCACGCTCCGTTAAACGAGATCTCGCTATTACGTATAGTTCTCTGTGTGCTAGTATTAGCGAATACCTGTAGATAGTCGGAAGTTGAACATATACGTTACTGCATCATATTTCGAACGTCTGGATATTGTATTCAATTATAAATTTGTAACCAAGATATATATTTTTTCGATTAAATTAAACACGACCGCTCAGGGCATTCCCTGATTGGTTTATTTGCTGTATTGTGAATGTGATAATCAAGCGAATGATTTAATAATACTCTGTATCCTCGATATAGTAGGAGTTAGACCATATGCATGTCTAATACTGACTGGTACCTGATCTTTCAAGGAAGCAACTCAATGTGAAGAACAAGCAAAATTGTGCTTACTTTAGTTGTATTTGTTCTCGTGTTACTGCTTAACGCGGCGTGAAAATAATTTCTCTTCCTCACTCTCCCTTGTTCCGATCTTTCCGTTCGATTCTGTTCCACCGATTGCAGTGTGAGCACAAAACTGACGACACACCACTGGAAGATCACATGCGACACAGATAATTGTTTTGTTGTAGAGAAATGCAGCACTGATTCCGTGGCATTTAAAAAAAACATAAAAAGATGCTCAGACTTCTTTCAGTAGCAAGCGTCAGATCCGACATTCCATATTCAGTAGTCGTTCATATAAGGATTTCTACGCTAATAACCGAGAGACTTATTTCGTATGATAGATACTACCAATTCTAAAAGTATATGAAATAAAAATAATAATAATGCCAGCAAAACATAAGGATGTTTTTTACATAAAATCCTAATCCCTGGCCATTATTGTTTATCCAAATGGGTTTCTGAGTCGTTTCCGGGGGGGTATGTATTTCAGTCACGCTTTGATTGTGTTTGTTCATTGGAACACCATGGAGATGTAAACCACATGATATTCATACGGCCAGTAGCCCCAGGTTAAACAGAAATAGATACACGTAACAAAACGTAGCACTAGAGATCTTGCACGATACAATGGTATTTTGCCATCAGTGTACACTATTTATCACAGAATTTGAGAAACTTTGAATGGCGGCCTTTGTTGGTATAGCCCTGTTTGACGTTTTTTTTGGCAGTAATATACTGTGGCGTTAATTACACACGTTCCATGGCTGAACGCCATAGCGCAATTCCCGAGACCAAAAATTACCAGCAATATGTTCCTAACACAAACTTTATCTCAATAAGTATCTATGGTGGTAACGTAACCAACACAGATGATTGGACCTTGACAAATCGGGTTTGTGAGAATAAGTAACTAGGTAAATATAAAAACACTCCCAGAATGTCTCGTGGGTTAGACAGGAAAGTAAAATCGTAGATACTGCCAGTGATGCATTGTATTCTTTACTGCCTCCAAATCGATAACCCTCGTCAGCTATTCACTGACGACTAAGATAGGAATATAACATTTCCATATCAAACAGTTCTGGTTTTAGAAGAATACCTGCAACATTCAGAAACCAGATGCCGTAGGAATAATTCGAGTACTACTTTGTCTTGACGACTGCAGTTTAACTAAGCATTTCTGAGTAGCAATATTGAATTCTCAATGTGTGATGTATGAGTAGTATACAAAGGCTAAATTGGCGAAATAGCGCCTCACTGCGCATGCGCAGAACCTTGTGTGACGTCACAGCGACCTGTTTTTGGGGCGTATTGGGGCGTGTGCGCATGCGTGATGTGTGGGAGGTGGGTACAAGATGGCCGCGAGTGTGAGTGAGTGCAAGATGTGGGAAGTGGGTACAAGATGGCCGCCAGTGTCAGTGAGTGCAAGATGTGGGAGGTGGGTACAAGATGGCCGCGAGTGTCAGTGAGTGCAAGATGTGGGAGGTGGGTACAAGATGGCCGCGATCAATGAGTGCATAGAAAAAAAAAGTTCCGGCAAAAAAAAAAAAAAAAATGTATTCATCCGCGGTGATGCGGTTTGGCCGTGGTTTTGGCGGTAATTCGGTCTCGGGAAAAAGCTTCCGCGGAGAAAAAGTAGTCCCTAGATAAAATGGTCCGATTGGGTCGAGTGAGGTATCAAAGTGAAGCTTAGGTGAAGGGGCATCTAATGGGCTAGGTGTGGGGTTGAAATATCGGCCTTCTGCGCATGCGCGGTGACCGAAGGGTATGAAAATAGCCTTTTTGGAGCTAGGGGAGCCCCTAGTGGACCGATGGGGTCGAGTGAGGTATCAAAGTGAAGCATTCATGAAGGGGCATCTAATGGGCTGGGTGTGGGGTTGACATATCGGCCTTCTGCGCATGCGCGGTGGCCGAAGGGTATGAAAATAGCCTTTTTGGAGCTAGGGGAGCCCCTAGTGGACCGATGGGGTCGAGTGAGGTATCAAGTGAAGCTTAGGTGAAGGGGCATCTAATGGACTGGGTGTGGGGTTGAAATATCGGCATTCTGCGCATGCGCGGTGGCCGAAGGGTAGGAAAATAGCCTTTTTGGAGCTAGGGGAGCCCCTAGTGGACCGATGGGGTCGAGTGAGGTATCAAAGTGAAGCATCCATGAAGGGGCATCTAATGGACTGGGTGTGGGGTTGAATTAGGGTCATTCTGCGCATGCGCGGTGGCCGAAGGGTATGAAAATAGCCTTTTTGGAGCTACGGGAGCCCCTAGTGGACCGATGGGGTCGAGTGAGGTATCAAAGTGAAGCATCCATGAAGGGGCATCTAATGGACTGGGTGTGGGGTTGAATTAGGGTCATTCTGCGCATGCGCGGTGGCCGAAGGGTATGAAAATAGACGTTTTGGAGCTAGGGGAGCCCCTAGTGGACCGATGGGGTCGAGTGAGGTATCAAAGTGAAGCATCCATGAAGGGGCATCTAATGGACTGGGTGTGGGGTTGAATTAGGGTCATTCTGCGCATGCGCGGTGGCCCAAGGGGATGGAAATAGACGTGTTGGAGCTAGGGGAGCCCCTAATGGACCAATGGGGTCGAGTAAGGTATCAAAGTGAAGCTTATGTGAAGGGGCATCTGATGGACTGTGTGTGGGGTTGAAATATCGGCATTCTGCGCATGCGCGGTGGCCGAAGGGTATGAAAATAGCCTTTTTGGAGCTAGGGGAGCCCCTAGTGGACCGATGGGGTCGAGTGAGGTATCAAAGTGAAGCCTCCATGAAGGGGCATCTAATGGACTGGGTGGGGTTGAAATAGCGGCATTCCTGCGCATGCGTGGCCCAAGCAGGCGAAATAGACGTTTTGGCATCTAGGGAGCCTCAATGGTCGAATGGGGTCGAGTGAGGTATCAACGTGAAGCCTAGGTGAAGGGGTATTTGCTGGCTGGGTGGGTGCATGTAAAATTTTTCCTGAAAAAAAAAATACGGAACACGGACTTTATCGAAAAACCTGGGAAAATGCCCATATGGGGTATGAGGGGTATATAGGTCGCCGGGCTTAACGGGGCTTGTCTATCAATAGAGTTATCTCCCCCTAGTTCCAGGGTGGGTGTATGTATAAATTTTCCTGAAAAAATACGGAATACGGACTTTATTCTAAATTACGGGAAAATGCCTATATGGGGTATGGGAGGTATAGGACCATCCTGGGAAACCTACTTCTCCACATTTGCGGTAGGGTTGTGGGGTCTCGTTTTACTCGTCTCGTCATTTAGAACATGATAGGAAGTGTCCCTGTGCGAATCGGTGAAATTTTTGAAAAAAGTCACCGAACC
>JAVTVY010037977.1:0-16803 GCA_036873755.1 Hanleya hanleyi | reverse complement strand
CAAATTTGTGCACATTATGACACACATCTGACAAAGCACAACCCAACTTTTGCGTTCTGAACGTCACAATTTCTCAGCTGTTTTAAATTGATTTTTCATAGAAACGGCATTGTATTGTGCTGCGGCCCCCTACATTGGTGTAATAGTCTATTCCAATTTATAAAAAAAGAAGAATTAGAAGGGGAGGGGGGAAGAGGTTTACTCGACTGAAATAATTTGAGCTGTGTTGGGGGAGTTTCAGAGAGAGGCAAGAGGTGGTAAAAAAAATATTTACATGATGTTGGGGGGGGGGGGGATGCAAAACCATCTAGGGTGGGGGTGTTTAGAATGGCCCAGTATGACATCTTTATTCAAACTGACACTTCGTGTGATGTCACTTCTTGAACAGCATAAATGGAAAACTACATCAGGAAAAATATAAATCCAGTTCTTTCCCACAATGCTAAGTTGCAACATTCTGCATGGAACATTAGTTAAAGTGAACGTAAAGGCTGCGACAACACATGCACTGCGTGGAAGAACTATATTAAAAGTATCATTTGGCAGCAACAAATATTTTTTGTGATTTTTTTCCCTTCCAAACAAAAAATTCCAAACACGGGAATTATTGACTGATGCAACGAGCGACTGGAGTCGGCCATATCAGTTTATTCATTAGCCTTGCGCCAATGAAAACGCTTGTACGGAGCACGTGATATTTTCCTGTGACGTAGTATCACTTTGTTTTGGCATCGCTGTAGCACAAATTGTAATTGCGGTGGTGGAGAGCTCGGCTGTTTCAAGCGTGTTTTGATTGTGTTGCGTGTCTCCAGCAAGTGTTTACTGACCTGAAACGTTCGATGAACTACTCACTACTTTCGTCGACATCGGAGCGTTTTGGTTCAAACTGGTAACCCTGTAAACCTTCATTTGTCTCTTCGTCAGAACTTGAAGTCAGGCTAGCCTCCTCGTGCGTCGCTATGTTTACATGCTTTCTGCGCTTTCTACCTCCACGAAATAAAGAGCTCCGAGGTGATACAACGTCACTGCTCTGAGTGAGATAGCCAGCATGGCGGCAGCCGGGGAACAATAATACAACGGAGATAATTTCGTTCGTACTCGGTGCAAAAAAATCCCCAAAAATATTTGTTGCTGCTATTTCAGTATTTCAATGTAGCTCTTTCCCACAGAGTGCATGTTGCCTCAGCCTTTACGTTCACTTTAAAAATGTTTTATCAGATTTGGGCAGACAGATATCATTTAAACAAACAATCAGTTTTCCTGAATGCAAGCAAAAAAACCTCTCTTGACATTCATGATGCGACACTGCAAACCACTGCATGACTGGGGATCTGGTGTCTTTGAATTTTTAGTGTATGAGCATGTAGAATGTCTGCAACATCTTCACAATGTATGTCAGTTTCTTTTTGAGCCAAAGATTAAACCTTGACAACATTGGATCAGAGCAGATAGAACTCTGCCCACGTTCACTGTGTAAATGGTTAAGATTTCAGTCCCCTATAGATCTGCTGCATCACTGTAAATGTACATCTGCCAGCACAGGCCACACTGAACACTGAACATATGAATTACCAGTCTGCCAATAGCTTATTAAGTTGGCAACCCATCAGACAGTCCCGTTATCTCACATGGTTTGACCCAATCCTCTTTACCATGCTTACCAGTGACTGACCATTGGGCCAGTAATTGACCAACTGCTTATCAGTTCAAGAATTAATTTGCTGGAAATTCTTTCCCATCTTGTCATGCTTGTGGTAGACTTGACAAAGACAGGTGAATATCCAATATACCAACCTTTAATCAGCTTACAATCCGTCCTGGCACGATTCAATACGAGTTAACATAAAGTCACGATTTGGAACGACTGTGACTGTGAAATTGAGAACTTTGGACATAGTATCTTACGAAATTTTGAATCTGAATATTTAATTGCGAATATTGAAATATTACGAGCAATATCTTTCCATGTGTACATGTATCTTATGGGATTAAGCCACCATCCATAAGAATACATGGCCTGAGCCTGAGTTCTAATTTGGACACCCTTATGTGGAGCAGAGTGTGGCACGTTATAGTGAAATTGGCCATGGTTTTTTCCAGGATGGTTGAAGCTCGTGAAATTTGTGGGAGTATTAAATGGTCTAAAATATTGACAACTTGACATTTAGCAACATTACTTGCATTACTACTGCTCTCAGCATGATCAGAGAAGAAATTTGAAAAATAAATAAATAAATATAGCGGAAATAAATACAACAAACACAGTCTTTGTGTATGACAGAGTAATGAAAAGCAAAGAAAAATGATTGATTGTAACTCCACTGTCTGATTTCAGCTAACTACAGAGTTTCACCGCTTATTGACAGGTTTTCAAGCTTTAATGATCAATATATTTTTTTTACCAGTTTCAAATATGGCCGAGATCAGGTGCTGGAATAAATTTAAAATGCCTCCCCCTTGTCTTTCTTCTGGAAGTTGAATAGCCGAAGATGAACTACAAACTAAATTTACATGTTCATTGCAAATGAGCACGTCAGAATACACACTATTATGTCTCTTACAGACACGACAGATGTTGACTAAGTGATCACGATGATCAGGTTATATGGATGTGATTGAAATATGCACTTGATTGAATTATCACTGCAACCTTGCTAACTGGCTGGTTTTTATCCTTCACAGATGCCCATCGGGCCCTGGAGCTCTTGGAAGACTACCACACTCGTCTGACGAGTGCTCAAGACAAACCCCTGAAAATTGCCATCGAGAGAGTCATTCGTATCTTCAAAAGTCGCCTCTTCCAGGCCTTACTCGGTGAGTAGTACATGTACATTACAGTACTGGTATGGGCTAGAGATTAAGGCAAAACACTTCGGGGAACAAAAATGTGTTGTCATTTAGGTGGCTTTCAAGCTGGCTTTATTCTAGGCGCATTATGGCGGGGCCATTTTTCATGAAAATGTACAAATAACGGTAAAGACAATTTTTTTTTACATTTTGTTCATTTTACATTTTACAGCCAGAGATTTGCTGGAAATGCCAGATGATTCAACATTTTATAGTTTTTGTCCCTCGCTACTTAGTGGGGGGGGGACTTAGAAACACCGGTGTCCGTAATTCCGTAAGATTTTCTTGTCCGGACAATAACTCATGAACGATTTAGCCGATCAACTTCAAACTTGGGGTGTGCCTTGACATTGGCGAGAGGACGGTTGGGATTGTTTTCCAGCAATGTACGTAATCTAATATGGCATGTATTGCCGCCGTGAGCCATATTGGATCATAAGCAGTTGGATCTTGTCCGGACAATAACTGGAGTACGATTCAACTGATCTACTTCAAACTTGGGGAGTGCCTTGACATCGGTGAGAGGACGGTTGGGATTGTTTTTCAGCAATGTACATAATCCAATATGGCCGCCGTCAGCCATATTGGATTATAAGCAGTTGGATCTTAGATTTTCTTGTCCAGACAATAACTCGTGAACGATTTAACCGATCAACTTCAAACTTGGGGTATGCCTTGACATTGGTGAGAGGACGGTTGGGATTGTTTTTCAGCAATGTGCGTAATCTAATATGGCTGCCATCAGTAATTCCGTGATTCCGTAAGATTTTCTTGTCCGGACAATAACTCGTGAACGATTTAACCGATCAACTTCAAACTTGGGGTGTGCCTTGACATTGGTGAGAGGACGGTTGGGATTGTTTTTCAGCAATGTGCATTATCCAATATGGCCGCCATCAGCCATATTGGATTATAAGCAGTTGGATCTTAGATTTTCTTGTCCGGACAATAACTCATGAACCATTTAAACGATCAACTTCAAACTTGGGGTGTGCCTTGATATTGGTGAGAGGACGGTTGGGATTGTTTTTCAGCAATGTGCGTAATCTAATATGGCCGCTGTCAGCCATAATGGATTATAAGCAGTTGGATCTTGTCCGGACAATAACTCGTGAACGATTTAACCGATCAACTTCAAACTTGGGGTGTGCCTTGACATTGGTGAGAGGGCGGTTGGGATTGTTTTTCAGCAATGTGCATAATCCAATATGGCCGCCGTCAGCCATATTGGATTATAAGCAGTTGGATCTTAGATTTTCTTGTCCGGACAATAACTTGTGAACGATTTAACCGATCAACTTCAAACTTGGGGTGTGCCTTGACATTGGTGAGAGGACGGTTGGGATTGTTTTACAGCAATGTGCGTAATCTAACATGGCCGCCGTCAGCCATATTGGATTATAAGCAGTTGGATATCTCCATTTTCAAATTATACTCTTCGTCAATGATATGAGATATCATCGACCAAAACAAATCGACCATAGAGGTACATGGCCCCCGCAGCAGCAGCGCCAGTTATGGTGGATGTAATCCACCATAACTGGTGCTGCTAGCGGGGGACATGGATCTCTATGGTCAATTTTTTATCCCATCGGCATATATGCCGGATGAGCTGGCTGGCTGTCCGGCTGGCTGGATGGCTGGCTGGCTGACTGGCTGGATGAACGACGTGACCGCTCTAAAAGGTGAACCGTTCCAGCTAGAGTCTTTAAATTTGGTATACTGCATTGTTGGGTGGTAAAGCACAAGCCTATTGAAATTGGGCACATTTAGGTGAATTTTGTGGTTTCCATGGCAACGTAACGAAAAATATCCATATAACGACGTGACCGCTCTAAAAGGTGAATCGTTGCAGCTAGAGACTTCAAATTTGGTATACAGCATTGTTGGGTGGTAAAGCACAAGCCTATTGAAATTGGGGACATTTTGGTTGTTTTTGTGGTTTCCATGGCAACATAACGAAAAATATCCACATTACGACGTGAGTGCTCTAAAAGCCGAACCGTTGCAGCTGGAGACTTCAAATTTGGTACACAGCATTGTTGCATGGTAAAGCACAAGTCTATTGAAATTGGGGGCATTTTGGTGGTTTTTGTGGTTTCCATGGCAACATAACGAAAAATATCCACATTACGACGTGAATGCTCTAAAAGCCGAACCGTTGCAGCTGGAGACTTCAAATTTGGTATACAGCATTGTTGCATGGTAAAGCACAAGCCTATTGAAATTGGGGACATTTTGTTGATTTTTGTGGTTTCCATGGCAACATAACGAAAAATATCCACATGACGACGTGAACGTTCTAAAAGCCGAACCGTTGCAGCTAGAGACTTCAAATTTGGTATACAGCAATGTTGGGGGGTAAAGCACAAGGCTATTGAAATTGGGTAAATTTGGGTATTTTTGCTGTTTCCATGGCAACATAATGGAAAATATCCACAGAATGAGGTTAATGCTTTAGAAACAGAACCATTGCAGCTAGACACTTCAAATTTGGTAGCATTATTGTGTGCTTGGTGTTTTTGCAGTTTCCATGGCAACAAATGGAAAATATCCACAGAGTGACGTTAATGCTTTAGAAACCAAACCATTGCAGCTACACACTTCAAATTTGGTAGCATATTGTGTGGTAAATCACAAGCCTATTGAAATTAGGTACATTTGTGACTTTTTGGGGGTCTGTGTAAAAGGGTGCCCGGACAAAAGCCCCACGAACAATTCAGTCTTACAAGAAGATGGTTTGATCTGAACACCAATGTTTGACTAACATCCCCACCCCCTCCTGATTTCACAAGATTTAGAAAGTCGGAAATTGGGAAAATTTTCTAAATTTCTAGCTGGGGTATTCTCTCCCATTGACCAGCCCTACTGCAACCAACCTATACTTTCTGCTGGAACACTTGAGACTTACTACAGTTATCACAAACCTGTGTGGGTCAACATCAACAAAACTGTAGATCATCTGTAACTCCTGAGAAAAGAAAACGGACATGGACTAACTGAGTTCCAACAATCCGGAGTACCTCTCTACCTCAGTATCACATCCATGCACCCAATACCAAGGTTTGCAACAATTCCATCATCTGTATAATACACCTGGGCCTATCGTACTATGCCTTTAACATTTTACATTAACCAACAATACATGTGAACATTTCCTTACACATAATTGAGAGCCACTTTAATGCTCCTCTTATCAGAGTGGGTGGTTGGTGGGTGCCCACCCCTTTTATATCTAGTTGTCTCTAGCCAACTTTCCATACAAATAAACGTGACTGTTTTTCCCTCAACTACTTCTGTTTCCCCTTATTGAATGCCCTTCATCTGTCTATACCAGAGATATATTGCTCATGTGAAAGGGACGGCAAGTTCACACTAGGCCGATGGGATCAAGTGTGGCAATGGCCTCTAGTTTCTATTGTAAAATATCTATTTTGGCAAAGATAACTGCTTCAAAAAATAAAATTTTCATATCTGAAAATGAATTTTTCTTTACCGTTGTGGTTGCAAATACACAGTATTTAATACAAAGAATCTTTCTGTTGGATACTATTATGTAAAATATATGAGAATATAAAGTCCTCTTCATTTCACATATCCTGAAATGTACAAAATATTACAAAAAGATTGGATTTATTCAACTGTCTTGACCGTTATCAGGAAAGGTTTTTGGAGAAAGTTAGCACAAGAAATGTCATATAGAGGACACCACTGTCATTGTTAAAAGTACCAGGGTGTGGCCAACCATTTTCCCTCCAGCCTTGTGGCAACAGAGCACATGTTTTCTACAAATTTGAAAAAAAAGTCTGTGTCGTACTTATTGTCTGCCTATTTATGATTGTTACCAAACAAAGCACAAGAAATCTAAAAGTGTATATCAAGAAAAAATTACCATGAAAGACACACTAATCCAGTTCATCCTGCCTCATGCTGACTTTATCTGTTTTTACCATTATTTGAACTTGTTTTTACCGTTATAAAATGCCATAACGGTAAAGACAGGAATATCACGATAAGGACTAAAAAATTTCTTTGCCAACTAACACAGTTACATGTAACTTGAGAAAATTGAAGTGACATTCTGATTATAAATTTTCTGGGAACTTGAAAAACATCAAAAGAATGTTTAGCAAAAGGCAGCGTGACTTGCATTGAGAAAATAAAACTAACTGGTTAGTTAAAAGAAAATGGCCTTAAATTCAATGTCTTTACCTTCACAAATATGCCTTTTCTGTTATGACTTCATCATCATCTGATAATAACATGGGCTAAAATGGGTAAAAACTTTCCAACCATTTTTGGGGGGGTTAAGTACAGTGACTCTAGCTCGGTTGATAGGAAAACAGTCTTCGTGGCCTACACGGTCTTCAATATAAATTATATTTTGGTAACCAAACTTCACAAATTAAAATTTAGATTTGTCTTTACTGTTATTTGTTTTCGTGAAAATGGCCCAGCTGCTTTGTTAAAAAAAAAACAAGAGTACCAGATAAATATGTGTGGGCAAGTGGACTAGTCGTGAAACGAAATACATCAGTCTATATGAGCATGATTGGTCTTCCACGTTTTACTCGGCTGCTGGTGGTCAGTGTCCTTGACTGTTGACCTAAATCTTGGTACATGTTCCCGAAATGCTTCCCACCAATGTATCCATCAAGAGTTATCGCCCCTTCTTCTGATGAAATGTGGTGCATGAACATTGGCTGGTTTAATCTGGACCCCAACCGCAGCCATTTTTTGCAATCTGATATGTCTACCAGATTTACAAGGAACCTAATGATAAAAGTATTTATTATATACTTGGCGATGAGATAGTGAAAATTATCAATCAAATAAAAGCGATATTTTCACGGAGTGATGATATCAAATATATCATCACTGTGATGATATGGAAAATGACGTCACAGTGCACAAATACATGTCAATGTGATGAGGCAATTGACCAAACCTCCGCAAGGTTTGTGCGCCAAAGAAAAACAAGCTAAATATTTGAGAGGATTTGTATGTTATTATGCCTTCTGATGACCAGATTTTGACAGGAAATAAAACACAAATAGGCACAAAATGAATAAGAAATACCGGCAATGGCGATAATGGGACCGACTGTCACTCGTCGCGTACGCGTGCACCTGAACATGCGCGACGTGACTGCAGACTGCAGTTTGGCCAGAGCAGTGCAGAGTGCCAAAACAAACTCAGCGCGGAAAATAAAACACATTCCTCAATTGAAGGCTCGAATTTGGTCATATCATGAAAACGTCGCACCAAAGTTGATGAGAAAACACGAAAAACAACTTAATTCAACGACAGTGAACTCTTGTCAGTGAGCATTCATTAAGAATCGGCAAAATCACAATGATAACTCCGCAGGCTCTCGAAGCTCCACACAACAACCATGCACGACTGGTAAATCTAAATCTGGCTATAACTTATCGTAACCATTCGATTTTGCTGAATCAAAATAGTGCTATTTGGGTAGACATGAACGAAATCAAGGGCGAATGCGGATTTTATTTGAAATGAGAACGTTCTGTGCAAAGACAAACACCGTGTGGAACCAGGGAGGTCAACGAGAAACCAGTGCGTCAGTCCTGCCCGGGTGCAGACAGCGAGACAAGCCCCAGGATGGTCCGTGCTTTTCTGCTGAAGGGGAGGGGGGAGTTGGCTGACGGGTCGGCATGAAAATCGTTTATTTGAGATATAAAGCTAATAAAATTCTTGAGATCTGCTGGATGTCATCGATACTAAAGTACAGGATACCCGACTGAAAGAAATTCGCTTGCAGCACGTGCGATTTGTTGACAGCAAAGTAGTCCGCGAGTGACGTCACAGTGAAAATAACCAGTGTTTCAATGTATCTTCAGTTGAAAAAGCCAACAAAATCTGAATTATTTTAATGTTAAAAAAAAAATCAGGATAAAGTAGGACATCAGAAGTATATAATAAAAAGAAAATCACCTGTTTCTTGACGAATACCATAAATATTTCATCTCGTGGGGTGAGAAAATTGGCATTTTCTCACCCCACTCGATGAAATATTTATGGTATTCGTCAAGAAACAGGTGATATCCTCTATGTATATATTATAATGAAATGGAAGAGATGAGGGATTATGCACGAGTGATGTTCAGTGATCAGAGTGGAATGGGCTGGCTTCATACCTATATGTACAATGTAATTTACCCACCTAGATGACATGAGCAAGAATGGTAAATACCTTGTACTGTATACACGAATATTGATTGATTTCAGGTTGCTTGTGATCTATCTCTGTTTCAAATAATTCAAAATTTTAATCTATCACTTCTTCCCGTGTTCAGACATCCAGGAATTTTACGAGATTACCCTGCTAGACGACAGTAAAACCACTCACCAGAAAACACTGGAAACCTTACAGATCGCCAGCAAATGGGAGAGGGAACCACCGGTCACCAACAACCAGCCTAAATATGACGTGAGTCCGGCTAACTGACTATCCCTCATTCTCATCTATTCATACAGTAATCCCTCTAATAATTCAATCCCCCTATCAAAATTCAGTCGCCCTAATTTTGAGGACAAAATTCAATCGGCCATATTCTAATAAATTTGATCACCCTCTAAATTCATTGAGATAATGAAGAAATAATGGTAGATCTGTATGATTTTGAACCGTTTTGTCAACTTCTTTTTCTCATAAATTTCATCACCTCCAGATTTTATGGTTGGTAAATCTTACTTCTTGTTCTTGTGGTGCCTTGAACCTTGAAGAGTTTGAATTTAGCACGTGTCCAGGGATTCATAGAAGTCCAAATTTTTACTATCCACTATAAAATATTGAGTTCTTTTTATGCTCAAATTGAGTTTTTCCAAGTTTTTACAGCCCACCCACAAGTTGATATTGAGTTTTTGAATGTTTTTATCACCCTACCAATTAAGATATGAACAAATAGTTTCTGTAGTACTAAGGTGAGCTATCTAATGTGATTTGGATAATGGTCATCTGAATGACAAAAAACACATGTTCTGTATTGTAACTTGCTCACTTATTTTAATAGATTTCATTTTTTTGGACCTCGTGTTTGTAGCAACACCAACAGCGGTAAGAGATCACAAACTATCATAAACATGCAAAGATAATTATCATATAACGCTTGCAAGAGACGCTATAAAATCCTTACATCATCAGCGGATTTTCACGTAAGATGTAGCAGCTGTCAAGCAGAATGATGTCTTGAACTCGGACTTCTATTTTACGTCCATCGCATGGTTGCCGTCGAACTTCAGAACAAAGGAACTGCAGGGGTAGAATTTCGCAAAATTTTGCGAGAATCCAGTTGGATTCTTAGTGGCTTAGTTTGCGAGAATCCAAAGAATCCAAATTTGCGGAACCAAGCATTTCGTGACCAGTTGCCATTTTCACTAGTGCTAGTTACTGCACAACTAGATGTAAACTTCTCAATGGGAAAAATTGAAATCGGCTCATTTATTCTGAGGAGGGTGGTTAGCACACATATAATAGCACAAATTAGTTCAGGCGAGTGATTATCTCCATTGATGAGCAGTATTCAACCTAATCATGTTTGGTAAGTGGTAAGTATATACTCTTAATTTTATTTCATTTGTATCTTTGTATTGCATATGAAACAAATATTGAAATTTTCCGCATTGCAAAAAAAAATAATAATCATAAAAATAAAAAAAAATAAAAAAAAATAAAAATCTGGCCACCTGCTGCATTCCCTGACAAGCAGTAAATCAACAATTGTTATTAATGAACCTTTATATAAAGACTAGGCTATGGATTTATATGAGATACGCAAAAACATTAAAAAAATAAGGAAATTCCAGATATTTTTGTACCACATTTTCTCATTTTATACCATGATGGTTTTTACAGTGAAAGATAAAAATTACCAACAAAAATTCAAGAGTCACGGACATAAACAAGAAATGCAATGCCGTTAAAGTGAACGTAAAGGCTGTGACAACATACACGCGATGTTGAAGAACTATATTAAAAGTATCAGTTGGCAGCAACAAATATTTTTTGTGATTTTTTCTCTTCCGAAAAAATAATTCCAAACACCGGAATAATTGACTGGTGCAACAGTCGACTGGAGTCCGCCATCTTCGTCTATTTATTAGCCTTGCGCCAATGAAAACGCTTCCTTGTAGCACGTGATATTTTCCTGTGACGTAGTATCACTTTGTTGCGGCTTTACTGTAACACGAATTGTAATGGCGGAGGTGGGGGGCTCGGTTGTTTCAAGCGTGTTTTGACTGTGTTGCGTGTCTCCAGCAAGTGTTTACCGAGCTGAAACTTGTCAGGGCGCAGTGATGGCAAGCAAAATACATCCGTCTCGGGTTCTCCTCTGCTACCGCTACAGTCGGATAAGTTATCATTACACAGATTCCCGTTAGGGAAGCCGGGACTCAAACAGTGGCTGCACAACATCGGCAGACTAGACTGTACTCCAACCGAGAAATCTGTGCTGTTTTCGGTCTATTTTAAAGCCGAATGTTTCCAACCTGACCTCTACGGAAGGCTGATGTTGACGCCCAGCAGGAGAGCCAGGAGGCGAAGGAAATTAAACTTTAAAGAAGATGCAATCCCAACAGAATTGTCGCATCGTAGATCAAAGACACCGAGATCAACAACATCGATTCAGAAACGTCAGAGTGTGGAAGTTCTAAACTTTTAAGTGAGGTAAAAATAATTTTATTACCGTTTGGCGGGACAGAGACACTGCGAGATAGGCATATTATACGAAGTGTCGAAATCTGGGTCTTCGATAACATGTTTACATGCTTACTGCGCTTTCTAACTCCACAAAGTGGAGAGCTCCCAAGGTGATACGACGTCACTGCTCTGAGGTGAGATAGCCAACATGGCTGCTGCCGGGGAACAATAAAACAACAGAGATAATTTCGTTCCTACTCGGTGCAAAAAAAATCCCCAAAAATATTTGTTGCTGCTGTTTGATACTTTCATTGTAGTTCTTTCCCACAGAGTGCATGTTGCCTCAGCCTTTACGTTCACTTTAAAGTTAAAATCTAGACCTCAAATAAACCGACTTCTGAAGAAATGCATGTTCTCAACGTAAAGTGCTAGACCGCGTTGTTGTTGTTGTTCATGACGGGTATCATACACGCAATGTCTCTGCAGAAACGATCCAATTTTATTTTCATAAATTTCCTACCGCTTGATTCTACTTTGCCCGGTGTTCTGTCTTAGGGAAAATTGTTTGTCATTCTAATTATGAACGAATCCGAATCAAATTCATCTGCTAAATGATATCCAAAATGTCCCAGGTTTCGTTTTCACCCTCGTGTACTTTTCGTCTGCAGACCGCCAGCTAGCATTCAATTCCTTCATATAGACTGTTTTCGTCTGTTGGGTTTAACGTAGGTAGCAGTGCACCAGCAGCCGAGCGAAGGAGAATACACTCATACCTTCGGCGCCAGTCGGGAACCATTACAGAGAGTATTCGAGGCTCCCAAAAAATAATCGAGCAAAGGTCTCCGAGGATTAGTTAGCACATTACGTCAGCAAAACATGTGAAAACCGCCACTTCAGTTTGTGTACGTTTCGCAGAACTCGCAAATTGTCGAAGGATCGGCGATGATTTTCACATCACTGAAATAATTTGCACCATTTCGAGTATTGAGTTTTCGTCAAAAACATTGAGTATTTCTTGTCCAAAACGTACACTTTTGAGTTTTTTGCTGTCTATATTCAGTTTTTGACATTTTTTTTCTACCGTTTAACGGTAGTAAAAACGGACGTCAATGAATCCCTGCAGTTGGTGAGAATGGTTACAGATTTGCAACCATGAGGAGTTGTTCCTGCTAACTTACATGTAGGCCTGCATAATTTATACAATTAACTGCCTTTCCTGGTCATACATGACACTGATTTGTGTGGTAAGTCTGATTATGGTTTAGGCCAGTTCAGTAATTTTGCAGACAAGTTGTAGTTTTCTCTGCCATGTTGATCATTGTGTTCTTTCATTCATTCATTGTCTGTTTATAGATTTCATTGCATGATAGATCTTATGTACAACAGTTTGAGTAGAGTGATTTGTACCATTCATGTGGAGGTCAGGATGATGTCATTCTGACCACCACCATGAAAACATTGATAAGCTCAGAAGTTACTGGAAGAGTGCGCCGGAAGGCTGCCGGAAGAGTGCGCCAAAAGGCTGCCGGAACAGTGTGCCGGAAGGCTGCTGGAATATATAATTAAAAGCTCATTTGCATGTGAAAAACTCTGTTGCAGCAAGGTTGCTGCAAACTCTCCAGCACACTGTGCGCGATGAGGTTGCCAGAAAGTTTGTGGCAAGTTTGCCACAACCAGTGTGCCAGAAGGATATTATTTTGGTAAGGATAGGGATACCTAATTAATCAGTGAGTTTGACACAGGGACAGTTCAAAAACATTACGGTTTCCATGGTTACAAAATATGATAACTCTTTTAATATCTTAGCCAATGGCAGTTTACCTAATGTAATCTGAAATTATTAGGTTGAGTTTACTTTGGCACAACAGAAGGAGAAAACACGATAATCGTGTCGAATCAAGATGTCGGATCAATAGCTAAAGCACACAATATTCTATATTTCACGTAATACTGCATCAACCAAATTTGACCCCATTTCTAAACACTGGCAGCATCTTGCACTAATATTTGCTCACATTTTGGAAGGAAAATGAATGGCCAACTCGTGAGCTTGTCCCGAAGAACTGACACTGCTTCGTTGATGTAGCTTTATAGTATACCAGGACATACCAATGGGGGATTGCCTCACCCCTTACTCCCTTCTCATTATCTCCACACTCTGAGTGACAGGGCAGCATTCGCAAGACCACCCAGTGGCATGGACTGATGCAGACATGGATTCCTAATTGAGAAACACTGCATTGCTCCCCTTTCCTAATTGAGAAACACTGTTTCGCTCCCTTTTCCTAATTGAGAAACACTGTTTTGCTCCCTTTTCTTATTGGAAAACACTGTTTTGCTCACTTTTCCTAAATGAGAACACTGTATTGCTTATTTTCCTTATTGGGAAACAGCTTTGCTCCCTTTTCCTGATTGGGAAACACTGTATTGCTCCCTTTCCCTAACTAGGAAACACTGTTTTGCTCTCTGTTCCTAACTGGTAAACACTGTATTGCTCTCCTTTTAGACTTTGATATTTTAGCAATGAGAGTGTCGACGTAGTACATATTCTCAGAACAAGAATGCCTGTTTTTTTCTCAAATCAACCCTATGACATTCTCTCACGATCAGTATAACCTCCTAAAACTCGGTGTACCACCCTCTGACTGCACTGTGCAGAAAAATGTGGCATGCATGTGTATTTGGTCTGCATTGATTTTGATCGGCATAGGGAGCATATATCTGTATATGACAGAGATGGGAATGCATCCAGTATATCTTATAAAAGAATACACTACTTTTATGCTAAATTATCACACAAAATTACACGCACAACGTCTTGTTTGGCTGTGACATGCTGAGCCCACTCTGCTCCATTTACAAGCGGACAATCCTGATTGGCCGAGAGCCATGCACACAAAAGTTGTGCACTGTTATTTCAACTCCAGTGCAATCAGAGGGTATATCTAACAGTAGGATGTAATAACCTAGCTGATGCCAAGAGAATGTCATATGACAGAAGCCATGATACAATACATGTTATTAAAGGTCAACCCAAACGGAATTTTTTTTTGTCTAAAAATCCTTAAAAATCATAGTTCATACTTCACTTTGTATGAAAAAAATATTGAAAAAATTCTAATCTGATCAGAAACACACGTAATATGGGAGCAAAGTGGGCTTTTTCACACTTTCACAGCTGGCTTGATGACGTCACGCAGGGAAGTTGCCTGAGAAAAAACAGCGGATAACATGGAAAGCGAGTGCAGTCAGAGCTCCGGTTCAGATGTCGATTCGAGTATCAGCTGCTTAGATGGAAATATTTTTCGCCAAGAAGATGAAATAGACATAGAGGAGGATGATGACGGGCAAATTAACAGTTGTTTGCAGACCAACGGCGGAATTCAGCCCTATCAATTTGAGCCGTACGGCTCCGATTCTGACAGTGACAACCACTCTGACAACGTGGAACTCGACGACGACAGGATTCGGAGAGGTCGTTTGTTGAATACAGATTGGTATGCAACTTGACTGGAAACCTTATTATCGTCATCTATAAGACCAAATGTCCATATATTTCAAACTGTATTGAATATAGAACGATTCTGTGATGTAAAGAGCGAGCACATCTGTGTTGTTATTGTTGTTAATGACCGAGGCAGCCTTTTCGAAGGGAAAACTCCGGGATTCGGCAGTATGGACAGTAAACTGTTGATAACTCTACTGATATACGTCCGATTTGAATTTTGTTTGTTTTCCCATAATCCCCATGAAATACCCATTTCAGAATTATATAGTTTGATAAAAAAAACTTCATGGCGAAAAGTAAGCCGTGGTGAGTGGATCGGCATTCACATTTGCTCAATTTTCGACAAATTACCTCAATTAAATTGAAATCGAATGATATTCCCACAATCTCAAATGTCAAGGGATTAAGAAAGTATTATTATCACTTCTGTATCTACAGCCATTCACTCCAATTGGTGTTTTTATTTATTTACTTATCAAACGTATATATATTTATGAAAGATCATTTTATTATTATTAAATAATATATATGAAATAGAGACTCATCCAGTCTAACCTGTAGGTGCTCAAGCAACAAATGCCACGCGAGAGCGAGCAGGGCATGTACAGCCGTTTCCCTGCCCGAGGCCTCGCTTGCAGGCTAGGTTCGTTCAGCCGATGTCCGTGATAGATTCTCCTTGTCCGATTTCTTTGCTGTCACATTCTGATTGTTCTTAGGTTTGATAGTTGGAATAGCTGTTCTCTTTAGTTTTGGTTTGTACCCGCATTCAACTGCTACGCTGTAGATGTCCTCGAATGATGTCTAATTTCTGTCAAAATGTGCCGAGCAAATTATACGAGTACTGGCTCGGGCCCTCTTTCCACACTCTCGTGTTGCGTACAAATTTCGTCCAATTTGCAGCGATTTTCTCGTCTTTGGGCCACAAATGAATACTAACACCGCCATCTGTAGTAAAACTGCAACCTCCCACTACACAACGTCGCGGCATATTTAAAAAATGATGCCCCGATACTCCGAAAATCTCCAGAAATCAGCAGCTACATACGACTGTGGTATACGGCTTTAACATAGAGAATACAAGACGGCTTCCCTCCGTGACGTCACAGCTGGAATTGACAGGAGAGCGATTTTCACCCTTCAAACGGCAATATCTCGCCAACCAGACTGCACAAAATTATGAAAAAAATATCATTATTTTCAGAATCGAAAGGACTATTTTTTTATATTTTTGACCTCTGAGCGTTTGGGTTGACCTTTAATGCCAACACCTCAGTAAACTGACCGACCACTAAATACAGACACAACCATGGTTCCATGCACAATACTCAAATTTTGAACCTTGATAAATCAGAACGCTGTCAAAGCCGACACAAAAATCTCGTCCCAAGCATGGTCGGTATACACCGGTTTCACTGTATATAGAATCTGTAGCTCATTTTAAGATACAATAATGTTATTGGAAAACAATTTGAGCACACATGTTCATGAAGGCATAGATAATGATGACTTAACTATCATATCCATTAGCTAGACGGTATGAGAGAAGATTAGGTTAGTAATTTTAGGTTGGGGAATACCTGCAATCAGGAATAATGATATTCCTTCAGGGAAGTTCAGCTTAGCAAGGAATGAATGGGCTACAATTATCATGTTCTCAATAACTTCCGGCACTTGCTAATTATACAAATTGCTTCTCCAAAAGGATATAACACCACAGAAAAGTTGCTTCGCCTTGTGCAAATTATAAGAATAAGAGGAAAGATTTTCAACCATTATCTATGCAGAT
>JAVTVY010037976.1:0-17080 GCA_036873755.1 Hanleya hanleyi | reverse complement strand
TGACAACAACTACATGTACATTCCGCTTAAAATTCCCAACTGAAATGGTATTGATACATGTAGCATACGTCAAGCCAAGTTCAGGCCCTCCAGCTTAGGGCAGCATGGTTTATCATACCATGTCTGTCTGGCACAGGAGGTAGATTAAAGTACCAAACAGATTGGGCTCTCTGAGGATCCATTGTGATCAGTGTCTGTAGAGCCTAATTTTCAAAATTCGAAATTCAATTTTTTTTTTTTAGTTTTGGTTAGGTTTTTTGTTAGGATTAGGGTTTTGTTAGGGTATGTTTGTTTGGGTCATCGTCGCCGTGTGACCAATAAGGTTAGGTGCGACGTTAAAATTCAAACAACCAACCAGCCAAGTTCAGTGGGTATTTCCAATCAAACCCCATTCTGGACTCGGAAACCCCCATTTCATTTCAACTAATGTAATTATGAACTATTGTGACAATCAGGGAGACTGTACAACTGCAGAATGGTATTTAAGTGTATATTTCTTGGAGACGTATCCTGATAACTTACTGTATTAAACAAGTGACACTTCATTTACGAATTTTGGACATAATTTAATTAATCAATTAATAATGTTGTAATGGCCGAATGGTTAAGCTTTCGGGCTGGAAATGCAATGGGATATTCCGGCACAGGTTCCAGTCTCTATCACAGTGTGTTACAGGGTTTTTTATTCTGAACTAACTAAACATCCTTGTCAGTTTTATTGAAACATTAGACCTAATGCCACTCTCAAGGTATTTTCACACAATAAAAATCTTTACATGATTACATTTTTTTAGTACCCGACATATCAACAAGTGGAAATTTAAATACAGATTTAAGACATGGTTAGTCCGGAAGCTGCGGTGGGCGAGTGTTTAAGGCGTTGGACTAAAAATCCAATGGGATTATAGGAATTGTCTACATATGAATTGTCTACCAATGAAATCTAAAAGCACGCAATTTAAACGAATCCTATAGGGAAAATTCCGCAATTGATACTCTCTTGAGTGATAGGTCCCTTGCATATAGCTCAATGTTTGACTGATTAAACATATGATATATAACGTTTGGATCTATATTCAGCAGGTATGTCATTCGTATTACTCCCTTACCGAAACTTTTCATTAAAAGCACCACATGTAGCACACATTTTCATAAGCCATAAATATTTCGAGAATGATTCTACGTACAACGTCCTTTATGTTGTATACATGGTATAAACATCATTGCCTTTCCATGTTAACATCTATAATAGATTGGTCACTAACGTTCCCATTTCAAACTACTAGTGTATCCATTATCATCTGGGATTTATCCTGCTCTCGCCCGAACATTCAAGGAGAATTGTCATTCGGAAAATACACACAGCAATTCAGGAATGTTCCCTCAAATTTAGGAAAAGAGACAGCATCATGATTACTTCTGGTTACACCTTCTTGAATCATTTTGACAGGTGTGGGGGGTCAATATGTGAAAAGGGTGTGTGTAAAAAAATTGTTCTCACATTGTCGTTCTAAGACTGTCGATCCATCACCTGTCGTGAATATCACTGCTATTATTGGCCAAATCTGTCTGAATTCATGTATTACTCAAAACTAACAGCAGATTAATCATGTTATCATGAGTTGTTTATTTTATTTGTCATTCGACTGTTTGTTATTTACACTATAGCTCTGTCCACATGTTAACCTGAATGCAAAAAATACGTCTTTTCGATAAAAAGGTTAGGCTCTTCAAATAATTGAATGATCCGATCACTCTACAAGTTCAATTCATTATTATTCGAGTTTATTTGGAACGATGTGAATGATCGGATGAAACTGAGCTGTAAACACGGGGGACTAAGATTGTGGATGAAGTTGGTTATATTGATTAGTTTTAAACATCATGTTGGATCGTCTCTCTGTGATATACATCGTCAAGTAAAATTGCTTTATCAGATATTTCCTTATATCTTATGAATATATTCTTCAAATTATAAGTATAACTTACCGGCAACTTCACCAACCATAAAGGACATTAGCGACAATTTTGTTACTAAATGTGTGAAAGGGTGATATTTTAGGGACACATCATAATGTCTTGCCGGCTTGATTGAAAACTGTTGACCGCTTCTCTCTTGCAGGAAACTAGATTCTGTTTATGTATACAATGATTTTTTTTTAATTTGGTGCTCATGCTGTCTGGATGAACGTGGAATTTTTTAAATAGACGACGGCTGAATATAAAATGTCGGACTAGACGCATTTATATACCTCTTTTATTTTCACACACATTGATTATTTGGGACACGTTGAACAATTTTTTAACAGTGATTTTAATATGCCTTACGTTTCATCGAGGACAAGACATAATGCCTTCGATCATAAGCAATACTCGCCAATCTCACTCCAATACATTTGCATACAATCTTTGACGCGTCTTGTGAGGCGGAAAAAAGCCTCTCACACATAGTATGTTGACACACTTCGTTTTGGTCTTACGAACATGGATGTAACACGATTGAATTATCATCTGAATTTCGAATGTTTGAAATTCGCAACTGAACCTGTTTTAGGAATGATGGATAGTTAGTAAGTATTTTCAAATTATAATGCTATGAAGTCGATTATAAATACATGTAATAAACTGATTAATGAAAATAATGGTGTTTATATTCCATTACGTTTCTGCTTGCAGTAAGCCATTGGACCGGAGGTCATTTTCACAGCTATATATACACTGAGCTCTTCGGTTATATTGTGATTGAAGAACAAGGCAGGGGAAAATAAATCCTATCCAGATATTTGTCCCACATACATTTTTGTATATCATCTTAGGCACTTGGACCGGAAGATGAAGCGTTAATCATTACAGATTATTCAGTTCTCAAAACTATTTTTTGTAGATTCTGTATTTGGGGGTTGTTTTTTCAAAACGTAATATATATTCATGATTCTAATAGGAATTAACCACATTTACTTTATCCAATGTGTGCGTTTCTTTCATAATAATTATAACAGTTCTGCCATGTGACGTAACTTCACCCATTGTCGTAAATTTCAATTTCATTTTCCATATTATTTCTATAAATTATACGTCACTGTATTGAATATTCAAATTTATGAATGCAATTCATTGTCGTCTGGTTAATAGTAACAACATCTATAGAAAGCTGTCAGTTTATCATACTGGACAGTTATTCCAAGAATATTTATCATTTAATTATCTCCATGTATATTTTTTCATTTCTAGGGCGGCTACATATTCATAATGTGGATTTAGAGAAAAAAAGTTGAATACTGTAATTGAGAATAAGGGACAAAATCATAGTCTTTCGGGCTTATCTCAAACATGTTAAAATGGATATTACTTCTAAATTATTCAACTCATTGTCACGTTCAGTATTGGCCAAAGCTGCCGAAATCAGAGTAAATATGACTAGATTCGCATTTTAGATCTAACTATTGATAGCATCCTACACAGCCAAAAAATGGTGATACTTATCACCCTAAAATGGTGATGACAGCATTATTAAAAGGGTGACGGCTATCATCCTAAAAGGGTGATGAACAATGAGTGCAAATGTTTAGGTCATCGCCCTGAAAAGGTAATGGCTATCACCCTAAAAGGGTGACGACCTGGGCCATCACCCTAAAAGGGTGACATTGGCCATCACCCTTTTTCATCACCTTTAAAGGGTGATGAACAGGCATCATCACCATAAAAAGGTAATGGGCCATTACCCTTTTTCTGGCTGTGCAGATACAAGTTTCAGGATATTAAATATTTGACAGAAATTTCAGATAAAGTTTTGACATAGTTTCAGATTTTATTTGAGACAATGAATTCACATGGTACTTCTCTTAAACATCCTGTATAACTTTCACATTTTGTAGATTTGCCTTCAAATTTTATATTCATGGTTATAGACATCAATGACAGTTTGTAAATCTACAGTCTGTTCTGTTGTGGCGAACAGGTGAAACGGGCTTAATAAGGTTTAATGGACACCCAGGGGCTGAATCCTCGGATTAGTTCTTGCATTGTTCATCTCCAACTCGAAAGATGCATAGAACCTGAAAGAGATAGACACAATATTTTTAAAATTTAAATGAATTCCATCACACCCCATAACACACACACCATGCACACACAACATGTGAAGGTATGAGACAGCATGACTTAGAACTGCCTTAGACCTACACCAATTAAATGACTTGATTCCCCGGCTTTCACTTAACCAAAAATTGCTAATTTTTACACCTGCAATATTTATTTCTCCTTATCGGCTCTGTTAGTGTTAAAGTCCAATCAATTTTCCACATATTTCAGAATATAATCGTTCTATTATGTTAGAATCTAGCAAACAAGCATGGTTGACCTTCTTGGGATACTTCTATGCAAATCTGAGTTCACCTATCTGTCATTTTCCCTTGAAAATATATACATCAATTACAAAATAAGCATTATTTGAGCTTGTAGAAAAGCCAATATTGCTTCAATCTGTCCCAAATTTCACAGACTAGTTCTAATTCATTGTTCATCATTGACATTAAAAGGTCCTAATGATGTTAAGGAGATTTCTCGCACTAAAATTGATTTCCCTGTTCATAATTTTTACAGCTGCAGTCTTGACCTTTCCTTAACATCTCTGTTAGAGTTGGAACTTCAATCAATTTCCCTCATATTTTAGAACATAATCATTTTATTAAGGTAGATTCTGGTAAACAAAATGCTTAGTTTTCTTGGAATATTGTTATTCAAAATCTGTGATCACGTATCTGCCTTTTTCACTTGAAAATATATGTTTAAGATCCAGTGCAAGGTTTCACCTTATTTGGTCTAAAACTGATCTATATGTAATTTCTTCTTCAGCTTAGCCAGTACAGGTCTTCTGGGTAGAATAAACATGCATTGTCTTTGAAATTCACCATACCTATTGCCAATCATGATAAGAGAAATCAGCCACGCTTCTCATCCACTATCCCCATGGATTTTCTTGTCCCTATTGTGAGGTGATAATTTGCATACAAATGACTGCTCTGAGGTGTAGACAAATGCTATTTGTGTCCGAGTGACTTGAACATGAAGATATAATATTAATTGTAGGTTTTTGCCACACTAAAGGAGAATTATTATTTCAAGAGAACTGTGCACTTATATCATCTAAAATTGCTTTTTTGATACTGTGCACCACGGATATACAGATAAACAAAGACAACAACAAAAGTTTACTGCAAATATGTTATATGGAAATCTCTCGATGTTACTTCTCACAGGAAGAAAAATCCATAAACCGGGAAATTCATAGCAAATCCAGGCTGCATAAACTGTCAGCAGGGCCTGTTAAATGCCAAAGAGAACCAAACTTCCTTACCCGGTACCTCAAATTCTCCAACAAAACATGATCAGGAGGCAGAGCTAGCTGACCTCCGTTTCACACCATCAGTTTTGATGAAATAAGGCAGCTCAGAGTTTCTTCTTTTAGATTTGAGCTACTTTAAATTTCATAACAATTTCGATGTAATTTAATCTAGAGGACTCTCTAGTTAAGAATTTTACATTCCTACCGAGGGGCCATTCCTACGAAACCAACGTTACTCATCAACATACAGGTTCCCTATCATCTGCAGATTCGGGGACCCTCTCAAGCATTGGCATAGGCTCATCACTCTGAGAATATAAAAGGTAGAATGAAGATACATGTATATTACATGCAACACATATGAAACTACTACACAGCCAGAAAAAGGGTGATACTTATCACCCTAAAATGGTGATGACAGCTTTATCCAAAAAATGTGTTGAGTTAGAGCCATCACCCTTTTCCACCATCATCTTAAAAGGGTGACGGCTATCACCCTAAAAGGGTGATCAACATTGAGTGCAAATGTTTAGGTCATCGCCCTGAAAAGGTAATGGCTATCATTCTAAAAGGGTGACGACCTGGACCATCACCCTAAAAAGGTGACGACATTGGCCATAACCCTTTTTCATCACCTTTAAAAGGGTGATGAACAAGTATCATTACCATAAAATGGTAATTGGCCATCACCCTTTTTCTGGCTGTGAGCAGCATAGGATGGTCCAGTTTAAGTCAATTCAGTCCAAGGTAAGAGTTTATGATGGGCAGTTACTAGTTTCTAGCTGATACCAGATACCAGTATGGATAGAACATTTTGACAGGACTATTGAACTCATGAACAGTATCAATATTTTGGTCAGCCTTGAATCTGGTTGTGAAGAAGTAAAACCCGTTTGGGTGAATTCGTGGTGAATTCTGCCAAACTTTCACACAGAAGAGGAATGCCAATCAAGGATCGTGAAAGGGCCAGGTTATAATCTATTGAAGCAGTAGCTCCGACATACATAATCTCAGGTGAATACCACAAAATCTTGCCCTGAAACACGACGCGTCGTTGAAAAACTTCTCCATCGTCATGAAAATGTTGAAACCTTGTTATAATAATTTCGAAGTTTAGAGCATCCCAGAAATGTGATCTTTTTGTTTCGGAGATTATATCGGAGGATAGAAATCTATTTAAAAATTATATTTATATTCATATTACGGTCAACTTTAGTGATAGAAGCTATAGAAAGAATACTGATTCACTTTGATCCTGTAAATTCGGTTGGTTGAAAATTTGCCGTCAAATCACTTGAGAAATAAACACGTCCAAAATCCGTCTCACTTTGTACAGAAAAGATACTAAAGCAGAAAGGCATGCAAACTGATTTCTGTACTGCTATGTTTGCAGCCCAAAGAGCAGCAAAGATAAAATATTATAAACATGTGTATTCAATGCCATCGTTATAATGTCCGATTGTTTCAGTATACACATGCAGTGGTTGCGAAGGAAAATGATAATTTTTCATTCCTTTATATTGGTTCAAGAGGCATTCCGTGCTACTGAACATTATTTGCATGGGTTTGGTCTATAACAGTCCTCGATTTGAGTATTACTCCCAATCTTACTTATTGAAAATGAATCCTTGTATCTTCTCTTGAATGCAGACTTTACGATTATTTCGCCATTTGTATTGTGCTGTATAATGGCGCAAAAGCTCCTCATTGTCGACGGGTCGGTATATAGGAACTCTCGTGAAAAAGCAATTCTATCGGGCTCCTTAACTTCTTGGTGAGTAGATTATGATAGATCGTGTATATTGCATTCGTACATCATTACATTCAAATTATCAAAGCGATCTAGAGAATGAATCGCCAGTATTGTCCATATTTTCTCCGTTCATCCAGCGTGAAACGTGTGCCATTGTTTGCTTGAATGCTTTCTTGGCACTGAACGATAGATGTGATCACTTTGGAAATCCATCTTCATATCTATGATTCGTTAATAATCACAGCTGAAGATATGGTTCCACAAGTTGTCTCCCCTTATTTGAAGTTTATCGAGTGAGTTTCAGAGGCACACCAGACAAATGCAAGGCATCACACTCTTACGTTGACAAACAAATCAATGAAAAGGGATATGTACACAAGCGTCTTCGTGATGCATAGCAGGCGTCAGATCTGACATTCAATATTCAGCCGTCGTCCAATAATTTCCGTGTCAATAATCGAAAGTACTTCTTTGGTATAACAGTTAGCATCAAATCCAAAAGTGTATGAAATAAAAATAATAAAAACACAAGCTGGTTTCTTACAAGAGAGAAGCGGTCAACAGTTTAAACAGATGTTAGCAAGACATCATGATACTCACCAGGATACCTTTAACTCGTGAATAATTGAAAATAGCTTATTGTGGATATGAAATTTCTGTACATCGTATATATTCCACACTGTTACTTCTTTCTGTGCGTTGAAGTGTCAGTTTCGAGCAACTCAACTAACCCTATGCGCTTTCAGCGATAACGTCATGACCAAAAATATTAACTGATAATAACCCATTTTTTACAAACATGTGTATTCAATGCCATCGTTATAATGTCCGATTGTTTCAGTATACACATGCAGTGGTTGCGAAGAAAAATGATAATTTTTCATTCCTTTATATTGGTTCAAGAGGCATTCCGTGCTATTGAACATTATTTGCATGGGTGTGGTCTATAACAGTCGTCGATTTGAGTATTACTCCCAATTTTACTTATTGGAAATGAATCCTTGTATCTTCTCTTGAATGCAGACTTTACGATTATTTCGCCATTTGTATTGTGCTGTATAATGGCACAAAAGCTCCTCATTACCGACGGGTCGGTATATAGGAACTCTCGTGAAAAAGCAATTCTATCGGGCTCCTTCTTGGTGAGTAGATTATGATAGATCGTGTATATTGCATTCGTACATCATTACATTCAAATTATCAAAGCGATCTAGAGAATAGTTATAATGACATATATATGTATTAGTGAAGTGACCTTCTTGGAAATGTATTTTAATCCTTTAAGGAAAGTAGTCTGTACAAAAAAAGATTTAGATATTAGTTAAAATTAATGTTACATTTATATAATTGCAGTCACAAAACGAACTTGTGGATGCAATGGCTTATTCAAAAATGACACTTACAACTCGTTCCAGTAAACATGAGTTACAAAAATTTAATTTTCACACTGGACCGGATCGACACATATGTTATTTTGCCCAACATCGACTTCGCTCATTTGCCCCCAAGCATGTTATGTTGGAGATGTAATTATGTTTGACATATAAAGTTGGTATAATGTTCATGAAGACAATGTTATCTACAGCCTCATCTTCCTGCCTGCAGTTGGTCTTCCTGCCTGGATCAGGTCGTTATTCAGGTCCATTCAAAGCCCGTTCCTTCTCATTCACCAAACGCTATATAGACGATCTTCTCGCTGTGGATAATCGCTATATAAATGACGCAGTGAAGGATATATATCCACCTTCACTGGATTTAAAGGAAACTACAGATAACCCTACAGGTACATCATATTTAGACCTATATCTCTATGAAAATGAAGCGGGCCTTCTCTCTCGTCGACTGTATGACAAAAGAGATGATTACAATTTCGACATCGTAAACTATCCCTTTCTGGACAGTAATATTCCAGTGAGACCTGCATATGGCGTATACATATCACCCCTAGTAGCATTTGCTAGATTCTGTGTTGAATGTGACGATTTTAATCAACGTCACAAAACATTGTTGCAGAAACATATAAAACAGGGTTACACTACCAAGCGCCTCCACTCAAAGTTTCTCAAATTTGGCGATACATATCGCATGCTGATAGCAAAATACGACCGTAGCGTGCAAGATCTATGACGTTACGTTTCGTAACTTGTGTCTAATTCCGCTTAACCCGGGGCTAGGGGCCGTATGAACCCATGTACTTGAAGATCCTCATGGTACTCATATGAACAGTTACAATCAAAGCGTGACTGAGGTACATCAATCTCTAGATGACGACTTTACAACGAATATATTGGATTAAGAAGACTGATCAGCGATACGGATTTGATATTTTTGGAACATCATGATGTCTTGCCGGCATCATTGAAAACTGTTGACCGCTTCTCTCTTGCAGGAAACAAGCCTATGTTTATGTATACTATGATTGTCTTTTTGAATTTGGTGCTAATACTGTTATATGGAATATGGAATATGGAATAGGTCTTTGGATTATGGACGCGGATATTCTCTAATGGACGACGGCTGAATTATGAATGACGGACCAGACGCTTGTAATTTTCAATAGAGACACTGCATCAAATTTCCCTATTTTTACTAATTCTCTCATATTTTCCCTAGTTCTAAAGGGTTTTTTTTTAACGGCTTGTAAATACATGCGCTGGTTAACCATATATGTATGCACTAAATTCATGTAATACGGTAGGGCAATCTTAGTCCCGATGCAGGCATGATTTAATTCTCATCGCATAAATATTCCCGCTACCTCTGAGTTCAGGAAACTTTGCAATTGAATTGAATTGTATTCCGTGCAAGTTCTACCAGCAAGTGTGATACAGAATATTCACATCAGCAAAAAATGCCTCAATTCACCTTCAGCGTCTCCACGCCAACGTATGCCGGCATTTCACGTTGAGAAAGACAATTGCGGAATATATGACGCACCACATGTATATGTTAACACAGAGACTTACCTCATTACCCCCGAGACATGTACAACAGGCACGCCCTCTGTGTCATTTGCTTTTTATTTTGAGTTTTCTATTTTCGTCTTATGTTAAGGCGGTGACCGTGAATAATAAAAAAAATGTGGGTAAAGTATCATCTTCATGTCAATTTGATCAACTTCGAACATGTTCGAGGCCTAGACCTCCAGCAATTTAACCGAACATCGTGGAAATCCAGTTAACTTTGATGAGATTTTCCGAGGTTGTCTATATGGAGATAAGATATCCTGACGACGAAAATTTGTTTATATTAGCTTGAAAATGTCGTGCGAAAATGTCACCTTTTCGGTCGAAGATGTCACCTTTTTCCGAAAATGCTATGACATGTCAAAAGGTGTTGAAATGGGATTATATGCATCAACCACTTTTAATCAAATTTTAACGGCATCGAAAATATTTTTAATTAATCGCGCACTTCTAAGAGCACAACATATTCTTGGGATACTCATATCGCTCCAACTAAGAAAAACAAACGTGAAAGATGGAAAACTCTCACACTCAGTTTTTTATGGTTATCAAATTTAGGGTTATTCAACCCCGACGACATTTTGGTTCACTAATTATCTATTTTATCTGATTAACCTGGTTCACTTATTATCTTACAAACCGAGTATGAGAATATGAGCGATTTAACGTGTTGTGGTTATCCTTGTCTCATTATCTACATGTGTATAATCAAATTTTCAAAATAAATTCGTAGAACGATCGCGAATCCTGTAGAATTACTTCTACAGGAATGTTAAACCTCTGTTAAACAATACAAGAAATTCTCCTTGCCAAATTGATGGATACCTAGTCTGAAATGTCCACCAAATTATGTATCGCCAAATGCAGTTTTTTTTCTCTGCATCTCAATGAGTTCCTTAAAAAAAGTCTTTTCTCACTGAAGGCCTACTGAACAAAAATGGCTGGAAATATTTGGTTTCGAAAGTTTTGTCCCAGTTCAAAATTTCAATGTAAGAAGGGCTGAATGAAAACTAGCTATCAGTATAAAGACCAAAGAGCCAGAGGAGAGCATGATGCATTAATGTCAATGTAAATGTAGGCATCCTGCAATAAATGTGCAATGACATCCACTCATCGATCGCGTATCCTTGAAGATATTTGTTGTCTTACTTACGAAGATTTTCCTTGATATCGACAATGTTAGGACGTACTTAATACCTTCTTTGTGGAAACCGACTGATGTTGAATGTCCTATCTGGCGTTTATAGCGTTCGTCTTTGTAACGTAGCTTTTTACACAAAGTATCTGTCACAGCTTTTAAAATAATACCAACCTGCCCATTGTAGATATGGCATTCCTCTAATTTAACCCTACCTGGCCTGAGGGGGGAGGGCACTTTCCACCCCCTCCCCCTCCCCCCTTCCCTCCCCTCATGTTGTAATTTTTGCTCCTATCTCCGGAACTACAAAGCATTGGAAGCTGAAACCTCGTGACTTTGTAGATCATCATATTGGGGTCATTTTTGCCCTATTTGCATTATCCCTCGAGTAGACGATCATAGGAAAATTCGAAATGGCGGCCATGTGGGGTACCAGAAAAGTCATGCTTTCGTCAGATTTCTTCAAATGTTCTGCTTTTCTGCATTTTTTTCGAAGAAAAATCAAAATTAAAAAAAAAATTCTGACCGAAAAATCGTTCAAATTTTTTTTTCGAAATGACGTCAATGTGACGTCATCATGGCGGCCATCTTGGATATTTTTACATTTTCCTGTAGAGCTTGACCCAAAGATATAGTGTGGTAAGTTTCAGCCCTCTAGCTTCAGCGATAGAGATAATATGAGGCCCCCCCCCCCCCAGGCTGCGGTACACCCAAAATCGCTCAGGTCAGAGAGGGTTAATATGATTAATCACCATCTGCGTTTCTCCCTAGGTAAATACAAGCAAGACTCAGTTGCTTATAATTAACCACATTTGCCTTCAGCAATAATTGTATGACTAAACCGTGACAGGTAGATGACCCGTTATTTCCACGCAGTGATCATTTGTTGAACAAATACCTTTTCGCGGATTTGTACGAGGAAAGGAATTAGATTTTAATTTAAATATGTATTACTTATATATGTTTAATATAACTGTACAGATGACTGACGAATGCAGTACCCCAATTTTGAAAGGAAGGTCTTATGATAAAGTACATTTAACTGTGACCCGGTCTCGGTTATGAAAATTTACTTTTTACACTTGACTGAGTCGACGCAATCATTGAAGAGAAACATCCGCAGTGAATGCGCTCATTTTTCCCATAACTAAAGCATGATCTTGACAAAGTAGGTAAAGACATCCACGGTTGTAACTTTTGTAAGTTGAGGTGATTAGATGACCCTGAAGCAATATATAGGCTGTATTCTTGCTACATTCTGTCAACGTAACTAGTGTAGTATTATTAAACTCAGCATTAAAACGGTGATGGAAAACGATGTCCGCGTACTGACAAGAAGCCATATGACCCCAAAGACAAATGTACACATTGAATATTTCTTAAAACATGACAGGAACCAAAAGTTATCTCTGTAATTTGTATCTCAGACACGCTTTTATTGTGACTGCTGATGTGAACATCTTGAGCGACATTATCACACGGTCCATATCATTGGCTTGAGCGGTATTAGAGCGCTGATGCTATAGCCCTATTAAGTTATCTGAAGCAAAATGATGAACTATGTGACCGTCAGATAGATAAAAACGGCAGTAGTATACAAGGCGTAAATCATTATCTATTTGCCTCATTGCGCATGCGCAGAACTTGATTTGCCTTATGTGCGCATGCGTGATTGGGGCGTGAGTGAGGTGTGAGGGGGCGTGGCCTATGAGTGAGTGGGGTGGGTTCAAAATGGCGGCACACTATTTCTCTCCCGACCGCTTAAAGTCCGCCATTTTGAACCCACCCCACTCACCCTGGTGTGAAAGTGTGTCTGTGCGCATGCGTGATGAGTGGGCGTGGCCTAATGTGAGTGGGGTGGGTTCAAAATGGCGGCTTATGGTGTTGTGTGTGTAAAATAAGGTGCCGCCATTTTGAACCCACCCCACTCACATCCAGGTTAATCAGTGCACGGGTGAGTGGGGTGGGTTGAAAATGGTGGCCCTTTATTTTTCTAAGGTGCCGCCATTTTGAACCCACCCCACTCACATCCCAGGTCAATCAGTGCACGGGTGAGTGGGGTGGGTTCAAAATGGCGGCACACTATTTTCTCTCCGACCGCTTAAAGTCCGCCATTTTGAACCCACCCCATTTTGAACCCAACCCACCCCTCACCCTGTGCACTGATTGACCTGGGATGTGAGTGGGGTGGGTTTAAAATGGCGGCTTAGGGTGTTGTGTGTGTAAAATAAGGGGCCGCCATTTTGAACCCACCCCACTCACCAGGGTCGGGTGAGTGAGTGATATGTGAGTGGGGTGGGTTCAAAATGGCGGCACCCTATTTTCTCCAGACCACTTAAAGTCCGCCATTTTGAACCCACCCCACTCACCCGTGCACTGATTGACCTGGGATGTGAGTGGGGTGGGTTTAAAATGGCGGCTTATGGTGTTGTGTGTGTAAAATAAGGGGCCGCCATTTTGAACCCACCCCACTCACCGGAAAACGTATAAAAGCAGTCGATTTTTAGGGAAAGGGGTGTATTTCAATTGGACTTACCTGATCTGCCTGTCTGCCTCCCTGCCTGTTTGCCTGCTTGCCTATCCGCTTGTATGAGACGAAAAGCATGAGACGTGGAGAAGATTTTCCCTTGGACCCAGCAGCACCTCCGGTTGAAGTCTTGCCTGAAGACGAGCGTGTGAGGGTCATTTATCAACGACACTGGGCTACTCAACCCACACCAGTCCATCACATGTCCCTTCATCTCACCTTCACATTGATACCTTACTCGGCTCCATCGGGTCACTAGGGGCTCTCCTAGTTCCAAAAAAGGCTATTTTCATAGCCTTCGGCCTTCGCGCATGCGCAGAAGGCCGATATGTCAACCTCACACCTAGTCCATTAGATAGCCCTTCACCTAAGCTTCAATTTGATACCTCACTCGACCCACTACCTCCAAAATAAAATAAATGAAAAAAAAAAGATCGATCTTGAAGATCGATCTTTTAAAATAGATGGGGTTAGGGGCGTCCCTCATGGTCCAATCGGGTCGAGTGAGGTATCAATGTGAAGCATTCATGAAATGCTTCAATTTGATACCTCACTCGACCCACTACCTCCAAAATTAAAATTGAAAAAAAAAAAAAAAAAAGAAGATCCATATCGATCTTCAAAATAGCCTTTTTGGAGTTAGGGGAGCCCCTAGTGGTCCAATGGGGTCGAGTAAGGTATCAATGTGAAGCATTTCACGTCAGCTTCAATTTGATACTTCACTCGACCCACTACCTCCAAAAAAAAAAAATAAAGAAATTTTGACCCTGACATGGTGAGGATGAAAAATATGCAGCTAAAAATTTTTTTTGGTCGTTTTTTCGAGAGAGGTATCAAATTGAAGCTGACGTGAAGGAGCATCTGATGGACTGGGTATGGCATTGAATTAGGGTGATTCCGCGCATGCGCGGTGGTTAAAGGGTATAATTTTTTCAATAATTTCAAAAATTGGTAAAAAAAATTTTAAAAAATGTTTTTTTTGGGGGAAAAAGGATGATGGGAATCTGGTGTTATTTGGGTGTGCTTAGGAAAGAAGTTTCCTCTTTCGGAAAGATGGGTTGGCCCTGAAAAGGGCCTTTGATAGTGTGATACGACACACTTAGGCGCGGTATATTCGCTTCACCCTCCTACATGTTTTCTGCATATGGGGCATTTTATTTTCAGATGGCACTCTCCGGCATCAATGCAGCGACACATCGCACCTTCACACGTCAGGGTTACCCAGCAATCCTTACACAGGCAAAGATGTCCACAGGGTAACACGGCGTACCCACTTTCCTCATCCGTGCAGATACTGCATCGTGTTTTTTTCTCTTCGACACGGCGTTCTTTCTTGAGTATGGTAATTTGCGCCTCCATCTCGTTCATCGTCGTCTCCATCCCAACCATCCCTCCCCGCATGGCGATAATCTGTTCATTGAGTCTGATTATCTCTACTTGGTGGCGACAGGTTTGTGGTGTTTCTTCAGCTGAAATTGTTGGAGTTTCGGCAATGGTGGGAAGTCCGATTCGTCTTCAATCACTCGCTGAAAACTGGAGATGATCGTCAAGCCCCCTCCATCTTCTTCATGGCCAACGATCTCTCTGTGTTCTTCTGTATCAGCAATTCTCGGATCTCGAGTCGGATGATGTGTAAACAGCGGGGCACGTCGTCTTCGAAAACTCATGATTGTGTATTGGTGAATAAATGTCAAAATTATACGCTATTTATAGTCTAGTGGGAAGGGAGGAAGGTGAGTACAAAATGGCCGTGATCCACAGGCCTCCATTTTTAACCCACCCCACTCACCGGCGTCAGTGAGTGCAAGACAGGCTGACCCACTGTATAGTGATTGGGAGTACAAAATGACGGTCATCCACAGACCACCATTTTGAACCCACCCCACTCACCGGTGTCAGTCAGTGCAAGAATCCCACTGTGCTGTGTACCCCTTGTCCCAAGCATTAAAATTTCTTATTATTTTTTCGATAAAACCCGTCACAATTTTCATGGAACTATTAGACGACTGTCACCCAGAGTCTACACGTTTTTTAGTCAGGAAAATTAATTTATTTCTAATGTATCTGGTGTTTCAGACTCCCGTACACGATTTTTATGGGTTTAAAATCAATAAAAATTAATAAAATAGCGGTAGTGTGTAGCGTTAGACGGTTAAATTTTTTTTATACAATATATTGAATTGCCTGAGTGCAACTTGCAATAAAAATATAGGTGCGTTGACAGTTATTTTAAAATGACAGTCGTTTTTAAAATGAAAAAGAAACACAAATATTGACAGGAACCCTTGAAAATTCGGTGTGTTTCATTCTGAATTATAAACGCCTGTCATTTTTACAATACATCTCACCGCTCATAGAATTTTTAGTTCCAATTCATCTCACATAAATCAGGGACTTGTATTAAAAATTTCAGCCGTCTACCCCTTGACTACGTCCTGATTTTTAATTTTTACCGAGTTTTCGAGCCGTAATCTTCGAAAACGAAAATACAGAAAACCGTGACCATTAAAAATAAATTAATTTTCTGGATTAAAAATAGAGCAAGTCTATCACTTAGCAATCGATACGCATGCCCTGAAAATTCCAGCTCGTTTCGTTCATGAGAACTTTAGAAAATCAAGAAAACAGTACCTTCTTTTACGGCGAAGAAGCACGTTCTACGCAGTTGGCGGGCCAATTTTCGTCGCAACAGAGTTGCGGCCCCTTGGTAAAGTGCATTTTACCAATTTATGCTGTTTGATAATTTATTAAATGTGTTTGTCGTATGAATACCATTGTTTTATTAAGGTAACATTATGAAAAGGATGTGGGCTACCTATTTCAGTCATTGGTTCCGTGAATTAACGGTTCCTTAAATTTATAAGCTGTGTCATGCGTACTAGGGGTACCCCATTATTTAAAAAAACCCTTCACGTACGTAGAGCCTGTATTACGTATATACTATGGCTTGGCAAGCATCGGGTTTCACTCTCTCACAGCCCTATGGTTGTTCAGGTAATTATTAAGACTTGAAATTCTAGTCCAGCAATGCACTAATGTTATTTTTTATCCTCGTATGAGTCCATACTCTTAATTTATCCACTCGGGGAGCGTCTAAAAAATTAATGGCAGTGTTAAATTAATTTCCCAGGGTATTTTTTTATTTTAACCATGAAAAATTAGCCAGAATCGATCTATATAAATTAAAAAAATTTTATACAATACATTGAATTGCCTGAGTGCAACTTGCAATAAAAATATAGGTGCGTTGACAGTTATTTTAAAATGACAGTCGTTTTTAAAATGAAAAAGAAACACAAATATTGACAGGAACCCTTGAAAATTCGGTGTGTTTCATTCTGAATTATAAACG
>JAVTVY010037975.1:0-16239 GCA_036873755.1 Hanleya hanleyi | reverse complement strand
GGCGTAAATTATACATTCGATTAAGAGTAAGATTTTTACATTTGTTCACACATCAGCCCAGCCCACACCCTCTTAATCATGTTTCCCACCTTCTGAGCGCCCCAGTATAGATCCTCGCACTTGTCCGGTCAGCCTACATTGACTAATCGATTATCCAGACAACTAAGGAAGTTATTTTCTCGAATGTATTATGCTTACTGATGTCTAAGGTACATGCATCATATAATGCTTACTGAAGAGCGGTTCAGGGAAATAAGCAATGTATATTCTCACCCGTTCATTCTCACCGTTCGAACACCTTCTATTCGTTTGAATGAGAAACACAATCTAGTTCATTATATACCGGTACTTGCCAATTAGCTACCTTCACAACTAGCTACCTTCACAACTAGCTATCTTGACAACTAGCTACCTTGACAACTGAAGTGGGTGCCCAAAAACTGTTGATGGTCTAAAATTAATATGAACGTACTTGCCAGTCGAAAGAATGCCAACTCAGCAGAGCAATCAACAAATTACACTTAATCCCCCCAAATTGGTTTAACCGACAAGAAGACGTAACAGTTGTAAAATAGCTATTAAAAAGCAAAAATCTACCTGTGTCAAATATACTGCAAGACGTTCCAATGTTCGAAGAAAGCTTCGGCTACTTTTCGCTCATCCCATAATAAAAACTTGATTTTTCTTGGAAGAACTATGGTAGAGTTTTAATAAAGCAAAGCTGAACCCCTAAGGAAATATTCACATAACTGTACGAATTCCCTAAAAAAGCGTCACGTATAATTCCGTAAAAGTAACGACAACAACGACAGGTGGCATTTAAGGTGAGACGCAGTTTCAATTTTCAAATGCCAACAATCTGCATGTATGTTGGAATTCTCAAACAGAGCCGCGTGTTTAACAGCATGGGAGACGAAACCGTAGAAGAGAAAGTTGTTCAGATCTAAAATTGACTACTGTGAGCTATATGCATATAGCAGTGACAATAACCGGACTATTTAATTTCATATCAAGAAAACTTTGGGGTTTCAATGCCACAACTTTGTTGATAATAAAATATGCCCCAAGTTCAATTTGGTTCGAAAATGTAGAATCTGTTCTGTGTCATCCAGGTGCTATTTTCTGAAGTGTCATCAATTTAACTCTTGTGTCCCATATTCGTTACTTCTGCTTCATATGATTAAAATTTTCATCCCGATTAATATTTCCGATCAATCTGCCGACAGATTAAACCGTCAATCAAAGCTAACAGCCTCGCCAGGAGTCACATTTTTTAAGACTATGGAAAATGAAAGAAAATCCTTGGTGTGTGAAGTTAATAATCTTATCGCTGATTCACTCCAAAGCGTCAAAAAATGTTATTCAAATCTGTGCGTTAAAGTTTCAGACACGATGTAAATGGTATATTGATGTATTGGTAAATTTTTGTTTGAAGTCGCCATTATCTTATACAATGTTAAATCACCTGTCTCGGGAGTTATATTTGCACAGAATAAATATAAATGTTATCGAATAGAAACTTAGATATACATTTTTCTTTGGTTATTTTTTTCAGAGTCTATATAAATCGTATATAATGGCCGCGTGTGTCTGGAAATATTTTCATCAAATCACAATATAAATGTTACGTAATGGTAAAGAAATAAGTGCAATAATACTGTATCTATGTTTGCTGAATGGGCTATATTATCAAAAGTTAGTCATTTTCCGGGAGGAGTTTCTCTTGTAACAAAATTAAACCACCTTGAACCAAAATCATACTTGCACACAATATAAGAAGGTTGTTTTATAGAACTAGAATTGACTTTGGTTTGGAGTGTCATATTGTTTAAGAAGTGAATACTTCCGGGCGCTCCCTAAAATATCTAAATAGGCTCAAAAGTCCGCCTCACCAACCTCCCACACACAGGATTATTTTCTGGATAATTCGTTCCTTATTTTCACAAACGAATTCATTCAGGGTTATAAGCCCGCGTTTAAATGCGTCTTTCGATCCATGGATATGGCCAAATGAACATTTTTTAATGTAATACCGCCATTCCTATTTTCAGCCATAGCAGAAAATCCAAATGAAGAGTCCATGGAGACGGAGGGAGCACCTGGGAAAACTCAGAAGATACGTGGAGCAAGTGAGCATAAGAGGCCTCGCATGGGTGACGACGGGAAAACTCTTGGTTTGGGAGCATCGACTCAGGAGGACATACACTCAGAAATGCAGACAGATAGACACGATGACGAAGTCGCATCAGGTACATCTATTACTTAATTATAGGGGAGCAATATATAATTTCGTGCGACTCCCATTCTCATAAAAACTGTTAACCCATAATTATTTCTTCATCTATTTGAATATTCAGATGTCTAATAAGTTCATTCGCTCACATCAGCAGTGTTATAGGGCTACCGCACAGAAGATGGTCATAAGGTACATTGCTCGCACATTTCAGTCGAACTGTTTCTGTATGGCCGGGTTTAATTTTGTTTTTCCTAAAGGACATGATCTGGCCATGGTACAAATACATATATCGAACTGGGTTATACTTTTTGTAAAGAACAATTTAGTGAGCATGTCAGATAAGAAATATCTCCATGTGATCCATATAAAGCGGTTTATAACTAAAGAAACAAATTAATAAATCTTCGAGGCTCACGAGCTCATTTGCAGCTCCTTTCAAATATATCGCAAAATACATTTGTGTGGGTGATACAATAATCGTTTTTATTCATCCGAAGAGTTTAAGATTTAAAACTCTTGTCTCGGCATTTGTTGTGGTTTGAAAAGTAGTTCAACAGCAGTCTTTATTTATATCCTGTGATAGCAGAGATAGAGGGGCATTGAGGAAGATTAACGTGTTATCTATTTTCAGACTTGTTCACATTGTGTGTTTTTGGTTTTTTATAGATGCTCATGCGAACCCATCCAGCGACAGTCTTCACAGTCAGCTCTTCACCTTCATCGGACACAAACTTACACCAGCGATGTCACATTACAGATCCTTCCTGACACACGTGGGCACACATCTTACAAATTATGATCTCGGGGAGGCGAAGGAAGACAGCAGGGATATTCTGGTAACCCTTGAAAAACGAGGTAAAATTGGAAAAGGAAACTACAACGTTTTACTCCAAATCCTGAAGGATGCCAACCTAATTTCGTTGAAGAAACTAGTGGCGGAGCAAATAAAACCAATTCACGATGCAATGGAGGCCGAGGGTGAGTCTATTCCACCTGCATACAGAACTCCAGTTGAAGAGGTTGTGTCAAGCGCAAGACTTCACAGTTTATTGAAAGAGGACATCTGCCGCAATCTCGTCCCAGAAATGACAGAATATCCGGCTTTCCTGAACAGCGTGAAAATGTTTCTTCGGAAGGGAAGAGTGGCGTACAATCAAGAGACAGCCGCGGACATCTTTGACATGTTAGAGGAAGACGGTTTCATCGATATGGGTAATTACGATAAACTAGAGATGATTCTTAGAAGTTGCGGCCTAAAGGCGCTTCAAACGAAAGTGGCAGAGCGGGGTCGCATCATAAGGCAAGCTATGGAAGAGGAAGGTCGGTCTATTCCAGTAACAAACGACGGTCAGGCTTTGACCCCGATAACAATGCTCTCCTCCGATAGACAACATGAAGCAATCTTTATCTGCATCGACGAAAACATCGACCCTAACGAATACAAGTTATTTCTCAATATCGTCACAGAAGTTTACCTTTCACAAGGAGAAGTGGAAACATATCAGAACGTGACCAAAATTCTGGAGGCGCTTGAATCAAGAAATATTTTCTGCAAGGGAGACTACCACAAATTGATAAAGATCCTAGAAGGGGCTTACTTGAACTCACTTGCTACAAAAGTACAAAAGATGCAGACTGAAATACAGAACAAAATGTTAGAAGAAGAACTACCACTTCCGGATTCGAAACCAGAAAGTGAAGCTGACAGGATACTAGGCATGCAAAACAGTCTTTTTGAGTACGTCAACCGTCACTTATCTTCAAATATGTCCGAATATAAGTCGTTCCTAAATATGTGCAAACCGCACCTCGCGGGTGGTATCGTAGAAGCTAACCGAAACTCTGTCACTGACATTCTCAGGGCTCTACAGAGGAATGAACGTATTGCTGTCGGAAACTACACCGTTTTACTGGAAATTTTGGACGGCAGCTCACTGATAGCTCTAAAAAAGAATGTTGAGAAAAAACAACAAGACATAAGACACGCCATGACCAAAGACGGCAAAAGGATACCCGACGTGAGAAAATTGTTTTGTGGTATTCGGGAACAGAAATCCAGCGCCGAACAACATATAGACTTGTTTAACCATATCGATGTTGAACTTAAACCTGAAATGCCAGACTATGCGTCGTTTCTCACTGCTGCGAAATCGTGTCTTCCGCCGGGAACCATTGCAGAAAACAAGCAGAGTATCATCAATATCCTTGAAAAACTTCAGACGGAGAACTGCATTGGAAAAGGCAACTATCAAGCGCTCCTTGACATTCTCAAACTCTGCAATCTCCTGAAACTGCGAGGAGAAGTAGAGAAGAGAGAAGGAAAAATACAACGAGCAATGGCAGAAGAAGGCGAGTCCATTGAACCAGTGAAACGTAAGTTAAATTATTAATTGGATATTACGAAAGTACTTCTCTGAAATACAAAAGGAGATTGATAGCTATGCTTGTGACAGTTACGTTCACGAATGGTCCCTGAAATCATGCTTGTGCTCAGAAATACTGTAACAAGGTTTGTTATTCAAGCAATGCTAAGTTTTTACCAAAATGATAATTAAGATAGTTCGCTGGTGATTTCGGGCGTTGGCGGCCATTTTGCTTGTTTTGCCGGCTTCCTCAGTAGGTCTTCCTTTCTATAGGTTAAGTGATATGGATTTGCTCTAAAACCTTCTAATCGATTTTGCGCAGCAAGATCCATCCAATTTAATAAATTTGATAGTTATTGTGATTATCCTCAAACAGTTATAATATAAGATAAAGTTAAATGAAATTTATATGACTTTTTCATGAATATGCTTCAAAACCAGTTTCTGGGTTATCAAATGGATCATGGATCAACCCAATAAAACATTGTCTCAAGCTAAAAAATGCATACGAACCTATCATTTTTCTCTGTTTTCCCTCATATTACACAATCATGAATGCAACAAAATACATTTTTCGAAAAGCGGACATCATTAATCCATCTTACCGCAAATGTAGGGCCAAGCCATAAGGGTGACCGGCCATATGAACTCAAACAATTAACAAACATGATCGTCGATCCTCGCGGATGGTCGAACCAAATGTAAACACGCATCAGAGGTATTTTATTTACCTTCGAGGATATATTATGTCCAGGATGGCTGCTTACACATATCAGTTCTGATTTGATTCTTGGTATGATATCAGGTCACTAAACGCCCAGCAAGTATAGTACTGTTCAGGCCCGATGAAGGTTTTTCAACGAAGAAAGCCTAACATATTTATTAATTTGTAGATGGAGTGGCAGAGAGCGTGCTATTACATCGTCAGCTGTTAGAGGAAGTCCATCGGGCGCTCTCGCCAACTTCTTCCCACTACAACGCTTTCAAACGAAACGTTGGGCTATACCTGCAGGACCAGGGGGCCGTGGCGAACAGTAAGACCACTGCCGATCTGCTAGCTGCTCTGGAGACCGCCAATAAACTGGCGGTAGGGAACTACGAAACATTGATAACAGCCCTACAAGATTCCCACTTGGTGAGCCTAGTGAAGAAAGTCCGCCGTGACCAAGAGTCCATAAATATTGCGCTGAAAAGGGAAAATCCTGATCTCTAGATGACCCTGACATGCCTGAGGGGGTGGAATGACACTTTCATATACTGTGTACCATTTGGGCACAAAATGTATACACAGTCATCATGTATATTTTCTTGCTTTAAAAAAAACATATCCCAGCACAGCTCATAGGCATCCTGTATAAGCATTTCGCAATAGCTTATTTCAATCCCATAAATTCAAACTTCTATTTATGTTTAATATTACGAAGACAATATAACATATAATGTTCCTGTCTGATTTCAACTGCTGGGGTTCAGTGTTGAATTTCATATCACGTTTAAATCACGACGAAGGCCAAATAGTTTTATTCATGTTGATCCATTGAGTATACAATACAACGGCATGTGGTTGTATGTCGATAAATTATGGAAAGGATGCTAAATATGTATATACCCATATTAAGTCTTTCCAATAGTTTCTTCCCAGAACTTTTAAATTGCAATCGCAAGGGAATACAATTCATATCATATTGGGCCCATGATATACACATTCTCAAACAGTTTTTGTACACATTGTATGTACTCTGTATACATAAAATTGCATGTATACATTTTGTACACAATATTTTGTCTAGAAATAGTACACATTAATGTGTACATAGTGTGAACATCACTGTGCATGCTAATTAGTTTTGAGAGTGTACCAGGTGCATGAAAAGCTAATATGAAACATTAACACGGCTTTAATCTGGACAAGTGCTCAACTATATACATAATTTCCACTCGTTAACTAGGAATTTTCGTGATTTCACCTCACAAGCCATACCAACATGTAAGCAAAATGTGATTAAGGATAATATATATATGTCTACTCGAAGTATTGGTGCCAATCGTTTGACAAGAATTGCATTAACTTCCGCAAAAGTCATGTTACAGGAGTTAATGATCACCAATTTCACCATTTTGAACAGTTTTAATTGATATTTCGTATGACGGGCAGCAAATCATATTTACAAAACAAATTTTCTACACATATAAAATTCCCTGAACTGCTCAATTATAACCAATATTTTTGATTTATTTATGAAATTGATATTCGTATGTTTCAAGTATATGTATGTTGTATATTTTATACGTTGTTGAGTGGGTGGGACACGGCATGTTATTTTAGCCTGGTGCCTATATATCGATGTCTGGAGGAAGGCATGTATATTTATGAGCCATATGAGTCAAACGAATATTAAACTGGGGACTCGATGATAGAAAATATGAATTCAGAAGTTTAATATACATGTATATGCATGACCCGGTGTTCCATCAAATCAGATGTTTTCCTGATCTCAATCGTTTTATGAGTTTACATTTCCCATTGACATATATGCTTCCTGCATTGCTCTGTTATTCCATACAGTATGTCTGTGCAAATGACTCGGACAACTATATACTAATATCACAGTATTATGGAATGTCTTTACTGGATGTTCCACTACTCCAGATTTCTCTAGTACACTGTTCTTCATCCATTATTTGATTAGCTTCGTTCAAAACATTCGCCTCGGAGCTTGTTTTAAAGTGGGGGCTAAACTCTATATGCTGGATTGATGCCACTGTGAAGGCTAAGAATGTCCGGTGGTTGAGAGTGTCCGAGTCCTATCTGCTAACCCAGCTATAGGTCAGGTTTCTCCAGATTGGGGAAAAGTGTCCGTCATTGGTTGCAATAGAAATGGATATGCAAGGGACACTAATCACCAGGACATTCTTATCCATCACACAACCTTAAATAGGACTTACAACATTGCTGTCTCAAAAAGTTTGTTGTGTGGGAGGGGTGAAGCCCACTCAGATCCCTTTGCTCCGCGATCCCTGTATAACCTGGCAAGCACCTCTAATTCATGAATATAAACTCTTCGGCCAATTTGGACCAAACGGGTATTTTCTTCGTCCGTCTGTCTGTCATCGAGATGATCTACCTTTAAGGGATATAGCTAGTCTTTCTAAATATATGCTTCTGCTTATTGACCAGATCTTCATTTGAGATGACTGATCTTGAAGTACATTTTCAAGGTCAAATGTCATGCTAAATGTAGATTTAGTGCTGTTCAACTACATCCCAGGAAGGATTGGAGCTACCCTTATTTAATCCACACTGCAGATGCATATGCCTTCAATCAGAATTGTTTTAACATCACTGATCCTGGCCTATTTTAAAATGTCAAATTATATAGTAATGCCGTTAGCACAAAATATCTTAAGGCTTGAGATATCATGTCTAGATTAACACCCCAGATGCAAAGGAGATGGTATTGTAAGGCGGGGGTTTTGCCCACAGCCAGCCGACTCATAGAAATGTGCATTTCTTCTCTCCATCTGTCAATCACAATGCAATGTACAACTTGTCGTCGGTGGCAACTGTCAATCAACGGACTGAATGTTACGGTGAACCATGATAGCTTCACATATGTTCGGTACCAAGACGTTATTATTTCACCACGTTGCAGTCGATTTCACATGCACATATTGGAGAATAAATACACAATTTAGGTGAATATATTGCCGTTGTAACAGGTACCGGTAGCGACTGATCGTTCGATTTCAACGTTTGACTGGCCCGTAATGTCCACACGGTATCGTATCATTGGTAAACAATATTTATTTTACTTTTAATTGGTTCATAATGATAGCCTATACTCTTATTTCAGATATACTGAATGTAATTTTTTTTTACAAAAATGAGAAAGATTGAAATAACTTGTCGACGTCACACATGTTGCCCTCCTGGGATTCGAATTCGGTAAAAGAAAATTTCGACGCGCTTGTGATCCAACGTGCATATCCACTACACCACGACATACGAGCAACTGTAATAGGCTATTTTGTCACTTTAATCTACTAAAGAAAACTTTAAACGTTATGAATCATAACTTATCATTTTTTAGTATGAAGGACCCCTTGGACCAAAAAGATCTTCCAGTAGTGGGAATATAATGTTACCACACAACACCAGGTTAAATGGCGTTCTGGTCCAAGGGGTCCTTCGCGTCTAAATGCGTGTCTGAAGGGCTCGATTTAGACCCTTTTTTCACGAAATAGCACAAGCTGTGGATTTCAGTTTCATGTGATAACTATAATCATAACGCAATCGCACTAAAACTTTCACATATTGTGTACTTATATTTTCTCTTGCCGTTACATTAAAACCTAAGTATTTTTAGGACATTTTATTTTTTCGATTTCAACCGCACCACGTATAGGCCAAAATCTCGCCTTATCGTACCATCACCTTTGCTTATTCAACGCAACCCTATTGAAGTTGTCCGAACTTGACATATTTTCTAAAGGCAAAGTATAAGGTAAAGGTAATTTTGTCTGTCCATCATATTCATCAAAATTCATATTGGACCAATAGCATATTGAAGATACTCACCTATGTTTCAATACCAAATTACCTGACAGACGCAGAGTCATTGATGGTAACAATATCTTTTTCATGAATATTAATAGACGTTTCAGGTTTACTTCACCACTCTCGAAAACATTCAGGGAATAATCTTGAATAGATCAGGTTGCACATCCACAACTTAATTTCATGGATTTTATCTGAAATCCAGGGATAATTTCCTGAAATTCAGGTATATCATCCATGAATTAAAGCTAAATTACCTGAATTTTAGGGAATTTTACGTACCTGAATAGGGTCGGAAACTTGCTAATCAGTATGATAAATTTGACTTAATTTCAGAGAAAATCCTCTCATTCAGGGATCTTTTATCTGAAATTCAGGTAATCAACCTTGAATTTCAGCCAAAATCTCTGAAATTGAGTTGTGGATATACAACCTGATCAGTTCCTATTACCTGAATATTTCTGAGAGTGTATACAAATGTTTATTAAACAGAACAGAACCAGAAGGATTAGTGACTTGTACTTACTCTTCCAACCGAACCTCTCAGATAAAATAGGGCCAATTATATCTCATAAAGAATTTCAACTAGTACTTTCATATATGTTTACTATACTTAACCTGGTGATGGACTTGATGTTGAAGACCAGAAGACTATTCTGTGAAGTCATGTGACGCAGTCAGTATGTCGGCACCTCTTCCCACTTCCCTTATATGTGTTGTAATTGATAAGTGATTTTGACCTAGTTATAAACTTAGTGATACATGTGTACCGCTAAACTAGCTGGACTATGACCAACAGTCGAGGGGTTATGAGCATAGTGGGTTATTTTTATGTTCTGTTGCTATGTCACTGATACCACATGCAGTGTTCCGCCGGTGGTCAGATATTAACATGCTCTCGTCTATACATGAATAAAAAAACATTGCAACCGTATTATTGTTTATCTTTAATACCTCCATCTTTAACATGTGAGCAACTCAGATGAAAATTCGAGTCGTTTTCGAGATATCTTATTGGTTGGCCCTTGATCGTTTGTGCAAGGATTAATCTATTGCTAACGTAATACGGCTTGTACAATAGACAAACCTGGGCACAACAAGCATGTTGCATCAAATGTTCGGCTACACAATTGTCTACTGCTTTGAAACATGACGTGTTGATCAAAATGCTACAAACTGAACTTTCCACTGAGGTTCATAGATGTCCTGATTATTAACCACTGATGTTACTGAGAACTCAGGGTCGATTTGGTACCTATTCCTATGGGGATCGAAGAATCCAACCCGAACCAGTTCTCAAAACTTTGAAGACTACAGTTGATAGGTTCTTGGATTAATCTATCGTGTCTTCGGAGGGGGGTGGGGGGGGGGGGTGTTGAATCGGTCATTAAACTACACCGCCATGTGGAGACATCATTGACAGCTGCTTTAAGTACCGGACAAAAAGCATGAGCAACCAGAGATGAATTGGTTTCAACATACGCCCGCAGAGCAGCCCGCCCCTGTACAGACCTTTTGGTCTTTGATATATGTTGGCATTTGTGGGAAGTTGATGCTGGATCGACATCGGGCTTTACAGACTAGTCTTTTGTGTTAAATGCCGTCATTTTCATCTGACGACGATACAGCTCACCACTCCCCAGTGTACGAATTGTCACAGCGAAACAGCTCACCAATTACCAAAACACGAGTTGTCAGAGCATTTCAATCATAGCTCTCTAGATTTGTATTTAATACCGCTTATGCCGGTGCTAGGGACCGTGTGGTCATGTCATCCAAGTTGCCACATGAACAGGTACAATAAAAGCGTACCTGAGATACAACACATATCACGAATCGTTTGATTCTTGGTATGTGCTTTAGAATAGATTAACCAGAAGACTATACTGTGAAGCCATGTGGCTCTGTCAGTATGTCGGCACCTCTTCCCACTTCCCTTATATGTGTTGTAATTTTTACCTGTATATGGCGAGATTCTGCTGGTGGACGTTTCGTCCCCGAGGCCCGCCCCCTGTACAGACCTTTTGGTCATGCTATTGGTTGGCATTTGTGGGAAGTTGATGCTGGGTCGACATCGGGCTTTACAGACTAGTCTTTTGTGTTAAATGCCGTCATTTTCATCTGACGACGATACAGCTTACCAATCCCCAGTGTTCGAGTTGTCACAGCGAAACAGTTCACCAATTACCAATATACGAGTTGTCAGTGCATTTCCATCATAGCTCTCTAGATTTGTATCTAATACCGCTTATGCCGGTGCTAGGGGCCGTGTGGTCATGTCATCCAAGTTGCCACATGAACAGGTACAATAAAAGCGTACCTGAGATACAACACATATCACGAATCGTTTGATTCTTGGTATGTGCTTTAGAATAGGTTAACCAGAAGACTATACTGTGAAGCCACGTGGCTCTGTCAGTATGTCGGCACCTCTTCCAACTTCCCTTATATGTGTTGTAATTCAACCAGATTTTAATTCTGGAGCTAACAGATATCCCCAAATACACCATAGCCTCTTTTGAAATGCAGTACGTGACCCTTGATCATTTGATCTCACCCTTGTCTCTTTTTAAATTTTACATTCTGGAGACTATCCCGCACTGGACCGATCGACACACATCAAAACCAATAGATTTCTTGCGTGCCATGACTTTGCTGTGCTGGAATTAAGCCAAATTCATCAACCCGAAACTAGAGTTATAGCTCAGAATCAAAATTTATACCTCAAAATGCAGTTCCAGTTTTCTGTGGTTAAGGAATACCAAAAGCTGGGCACCAATCTATAACGTGGAACTGTAGGTATCTTAACAGAAAGACGAAAGAGCAGAGAGATATACCTCAAAATCATTAGCCTTCATTTTAGCAATCGTATACCTGGAGTTTGGTCACAATTTCCACATCTCTATAAGGAGTTATAGAACGAACAATGTATTTAAATGATTTTCTGATTTGTTTGGGCTTACCAGCCTGGGCCTTTTGAACTCGTTAGGTTTCTAGTATGCGGTAAGCTGTTGCTTGTACATTAAGTTTGATCACAATCCACAACCCTGAAATGTCCTGAGGAGGGATTGTGGTATAGAGAGTCGAGAAATCCCATTTGTATACATGTCTGTACCGTATGTGACCTTTAGCATCAAGTTCTTTCGTAAGACATTTTGAGTTTTTCGATATCCACATACACTGAACGCCAGAGTTTTAAGAAATTTAGCGATGGGGGAGGTTTGAATATCTTTCACAGCGTCGGTAACAAAGGGATTATCCAATGCTAGGAGATCGTCTATAGTGTTTGGTGAACGAAAAGGAACGGGTTTTGGAATGGATATCTTTGGACAATTCCAGCGTGTTGCCGTATTCATACGAGAGCATATATAGGTTTAGCCAGGTTAGGGAGAACCATCTCTATAATGGAGGTAAAAAATGTCGTTTTTGTCCAATAAATTCAAGAATATATCGAATGAACAGACATCCGCCATAGATGACCATGGATATATATATCCGCATCGGATGGTATTGAAAAAAAATTGTCGTCTATGTAATTTGCATAAGAATAGACGACATGTTTTGTTCTCTGTTAACAATTAGACTATGCACACTTTCATTGGAAAATCACTGTAACGATATGTAACCTAAAAACGGAACTAATACATATATATAAGGTAAGTCGCCTGAAGACTGGCGTGTTATGATGAATAAGCCAAAAGGTATTTAAGCAAATACGACCTTTTTTACCTCTATTTTAGAGAGGTAGTTTTCCCTAACCTAACAACGGAACTAATACATCGTAGGTGGCCCTGAAAGAGGTATTAGGATACAAACATGAGCTGGCTTGGGATTGGTCAATAAGTGGAGGCCGGCCTGCTAGTTGGAAAACAGGTGATACATTCGTTTTGCTCAATATTTTTTCGGATAGCACTGTATGCAAATTTGTTTAAAGATGGCCGTGCCCACGAGACCTGATGAGAATTTGTGTTTCTCTCGTATTTGTTGGTCCCCAACATGGTTCTATTCTCTGCAGCCTATGACAGATAGACTGGATTTAATTTCGATATCTATTTGCTGCTGACATATCTATTTGCTTTAGCACAGAAAGGAAGATTGGGGTACAGTCGGACATGGGGCACAGTGGGACAAGCCGTCTATCTCCATTGTTAAATACAGGAAGCACATTACAATATTATCAGCAGAAAGCTACCACCCCGATCCAGCACCTATATTGATTACAAATAAAACTATCATCAGTAAAAAATTACGACCTAAAAATTTATTTTTGAGCAGTCCATTTAAATTCTGAGGACTGAGAACGATATTTTGTTATACCAAGTTTTCATCAGTACTTCATTGCTGTCTTGTTACTGCTGAGAAAGGATGGACAATCATTGTTCGATTTAAATTGTATTGATTTATTATCTCAGATGAATGTATTAGTTTTGTTCATAAAACGGAAAACATCATGCACCTGGAGCGGACTGGAACACTTTTGCTGGGACGCACTGGGACAATAGTCATCAATTGTTGAAATTTACTGTCATCTGTTTAAATTTACTGATATTAAAATGCATTATTTTTCCCTAGATGATAGTAATTGCTAATCCTATTAGATTTGATGTGTTTTAATAACAAATCCGAAGTCAATTGCTTTCGTTGGAACGAGAATCATACAAAATATATTTTCCTCAAATTTGTCTCCTGGGAAATATTTTACGTAAAACAGAGTTCTAGAAAAGCAACTAACTTCTAACTTCTAAACTCCTATGAAACATATTAGTATATACTCCATATAAAATTTATTTTGATTATTGTCCCATCGCACTCCAGTGGGTGTCCCAGTATACCCCATAGAGAGGCAAACTGGAACAAATTTTTGTACGTTTTTAAAAACGAATTCTGGAGGAAAGTATAGCAGATATTTCAGAATGTTTTTGTAAAGCTATGCCATAGTAGATATAAGTTATAACGAGGGTATAGAAGGCTACACTACATGACAATAATAAGGGAGTTTTGCAAAAAGGTGAAAATCTTCCCAGTGTACCCCAATCTCCCCTACATGTAGCTGTTCGTGGTTGCGATATGGGTACATATTTAACCCGTCTGGCGATAGGTGGAATATTTAGTTCATACCAACGTTTTGAAAAATATGTTCATATCCGTGCTTTGTCGATTTGACGCAGTAACCCAGTCTCCGCGTATATCAATCAACCACCCGGTGTTGGTATATATTTCGGGGCACATGAGACTCTTTCAAGGAGGTCACGTTGCGGGAAAGACGTTTCAAACAACCTTTGTAAAAGACGTCTCAGTACTTGCGCTCCGACTGAACATGCAGTTAGTTACATTTTAATCTTATGCGTAGGGCTGCTAATGAGAGATGGCGCTAGACATTTCGGTTATAAAATGTCTCCAAAATATCCCGAAACATTCTTCTAGATATGAAATGTCAATAAATTGGACCAAGAGTATAAACCGGAGATTGATCAATATAGGAGGGCGTATTGTTCGATCCCAATTTGGCAGTTCCTTTGCAGTTAAACACAGCACAGCACATTGCTACTAAACAATTTACCATGAATTGCATGATGATATTCTCATTTACTCATTTTCTCCTATTTCTCAACACTGAATAATCATATTCGCGGCCAATTAATCTCCCTTCACGTTTTTTCAAAACCATATTCATTTTTCAGTCTAGATCTTGGCTTGTGCCATGGGAATTTTGCCCAATTCTGCCCGTACAGCAGAATTACACGCCTTTTTGTTCACCCCAAGAGTAAACTTGCAAAACTTGGTACGAACGCTTTCAATTAGGGAACATTCATGAATATCTTCAACACCCCAAATTTCGGAATTATATAAACAATTGGTTTGACCACGTTATCAAAAATCTTTGTGGTGAAAGTGGGTCCTCCGATGCTGGGTCGACATCGGGCCTTACAGACTAGTCTTTTGTGTTAATTGCCGTCATTTACATCTGACGACGATACAGCTCACCAATCTCCAATGTACGAGTTGTCACAGCGAAACAACTCACCAATTACCAGTATACGAGTTGTCAGAGTATTTCCATCATAGCTCTCTAGATTTGTATCTAATACCGCTTATGCCGGTGCTAGGGGCCGTGTGGTCATATCATCCATGTTGCCACATGAACAGGTACAATAAAAGCGTACCTGAGATACAACACATATCAGGAATCGTTAGATTCTTAGTATGTGCTTTAGAATAGGTTAACCAGAAGACTATTCTGTGAAGTCATGTGACGCAGTCAGTATGTCGGTACCTCTTCCCACTTCCCTTATATGTGTTGTAATCATCACCAATAAGTTGGCTCATTTTATAGAATGCCTTCAAGGCTCTCCCTTTCAAGTTTTCCATGGCTCTGGACCACTTTCCGTTCGAACAAAACAGTGTTCCAAAAATATAAATATATTGAATAAAGTTGGGCTCAAATTATTGCCCTGTAGTACTCCTTGTCGGGAGCTAAAACTGTCGGTTATACCGTCACTGAGTCTGACACGTAAAGTAGGATCAGAATACATGGATTTGGTAATATTATAAACATTACCAATACCTTTGACTTGAATAACTTATATAGCAAACCGTTACGCCAAACAGTATCAAAACCTTTACGTAGGTCAACAAAACAGGCGTAGACAAGTTTATTTGGACTAATATGAGAATCAATTACAGATTTCAAGATAAAAACGCTGTCAGACGCTCGATGGTCTTTATGAAATCCGAATTGGGAGTCGTGTGGTTTACCAAGACCTTCCAAGTGACTTTGAAACCTGTTATTTAATACAGAACAGAATAATTTGAAAAGGCAGCTACTAATAGCTATTCCTGTATAATTGTTCGGATCATTAATGCCACCTGATTTATACAAAGGTACGAGGAGCGAAGATTTCCAGCACTCGGGAAAGTATCCACTGGCCAAAAGTTTGTTAAAAATAGTGTGAACATATGGAAGTAAAGAAGATCTGGCATGGATAAGCATTTTGTTCGTGACCATATCCTCACCGGCTGACTGGCTATTGTGTAGTTTAGTTAAAGCAGCAGAAATTCTGTAGTGCTACAGGGTCGATTAA
>JAVTVY010037974.1:0-17413 GCA_036873755.1 Hanleya hanleyi | reverse complement strand
CCATTTTATTCTCGGAAAACAGCATCATGGGTAAATTCAGATTTGAGGACACGGTGGTGTAGGTTGAAAATTTTGTTTTTGAAGTATTTTCTTCAAAATTGGTGTATTTTTCTGCGTAAAAGTGCCCAATAATATCTTATATCACATCAGATGATTATTTACTAATTTACAAGGCAATTTAGGCGAAGAAAATTGCACAAGTAAAAAGTTTGAAAAATCTATCCGAAAAATCATCAATAAAATGGCTTATTTCTGTAATATGACGTCACTGTGACATCATCATATAGGCCATCTTGAATTTTGTTACATTTTCTGGTAGCACTGGAATCAAAGATAACAAATATTAGCCTCAGGGATAACGAAAAAAATGAAGCTATTGGTAAGCTATCTATTTTTTCATTGATAATATTTCCCCTTAGGGCGTCACACAATCCAAAGTAATGGGCACCCCTTCTGATATTGTTCTGTATCCCTCAAGTGATGGGTGTGTCAAGTTTGGTGCTTTGGTCCAGCGTGTCACGATCTTGCTAAGCCACCTCACTATATATAAATACGACTGGAACCATTGGATAGTGTACACGTACAGTGACTGTACGTAGTATATACATATTAGCTAAATACTAAGCATCAGATCCAACGTTCAGTAGCTTACCTTTGTCTATCAATGTGTCTGTCTTCATGAATATCGTGTTTTTCTGTTAATACACAAGGGTACAGTGCACAATATAAGAAAAAGCCTACATAGGAAAGCTCTCGATGGATATTCGGGCTACGTTACCAACTGCTGGCGAAGCCATTTCGGGTGCCAATTCTCACGGATACCGTCCGTTGACACCCTTGGAATTGGTTTAGAGCTTCTAAATTTTGTACATAGGTACTATGGGACAATACTTATCCATGGTGCCGTTAGTACCGCGATCTACCGCTTGGGGACGAATAGGTAACTGCCATCTCAATAATCAAGTATTTTGTTATATTTTTATAGATCATCAATTAAGACCTTAGCAAAAGCTGACCTGGCTCATCTGGTCACCCCCACCCCCCACTCCCCCTCAATCCCCTCCGCATAATGAACGTTGTGTTGTTGTTGCACTGAAATTATGAACTACCTCTGTGATGTTTGTTTATGTCAATCTAATCTGTCAGACTGACCTGAACCTGTTGAAAATAACCACCAGCCTGAATGCCGAGAAATCTCAAGTTGTAATTCAAATTCTCTGGGCAATCACCCGTCATTCATAATTCAGCCGTCGCCCATTAGAGAATATCCGCGTCCATAATCCAAAGACCTACTCCATATTCCATATAACAGTATTAGCCATTCTCCTGTTGAAGAGAGTATCAATCCTTGCACCACTTGAGATTACCCAATCAAAGATAATAATGCATATCCGATAAACTCAGGTTGACAGAGTTGTAGACAGATTTCATATTAGCATACGTCAGTCACAACACGACATCGTTGTGTATGTGGGGCGTGATCATATAGATGTTATATTAAATTAGTTTCGTAAAGGAATTATTCGTAGCGAAGCATATTCTATTGCAGAGTGGCTTCACAAACACGTATGATGTTTCTATGACAAGGGCTGGTGCAAATTACCAGATGAGGAATCTGTACGACTACATGGACGAGATCATAACAACCCTCGTGAAAATCGTGATAAAAGGATCGAATTTCAATACACGGTTCGATATCTTTCATAAGCCCCAGTACAAGGGTGATTTCATTTTGGGAATTTGTATACACGACAACTTTACCCACCCCCTATACCCTTTCGTCACCAATATTGTCTTGTTACCGGGCTATTGAGTTTGAGCAATATCAAAAGTATCCAATCCAGTCAAGAAAAAAACAAACCAATCCAGAGAACCAATGCCTCAGTTGCCGTATGCATTGGCAAAACCATTGCTGGCAAACATTCACGCATTCACACATTCACCAGAATCCGAAAAAGTCAGAACCATTATATCGGTCAAAGATGACCTGATAACCCATACCATGACAGATACAAGGCCGGATAGTTATAACGAAGACCAGTCGTGAATTAGGAATTCCGAATGGCATTCGTGACCCCAAGACGTCTTCCAATATGATCATATTTCATTGAATTAAGGGCCAGCCAATAGAACTTATTTTCAACAACTCGAGATGTTTTGAATATGTGAATGTTCATATCTGAAGAACACGGTGTTTTGTTTAATAAGGAGATTCCACGAAGGCCGCAAACCTTCTCCTTCGTCGTCCGTTCATTAGCTGTTATTTTTAGCAGGTCGTTCAAATGTTAGTTGGAGCGATATGCAAGAGGTGCGAAAAACTGACGACGTCTGGCCACTGAAGAGCAAACATATGACTCGGTTTATTGTTTTGGTGGAAAATCTAATCCGTACGACGTCGGACATTACAGGTTAGGTTTTCTAGGTTTATTGCATTTACCAGGTTACCCCATGTTAAGGCGTGTACTCTATCAGACGTACATGCTGCTCATCCATTAACATCAGATGAGTTGTTTGAGCTGATCTGTCATCACAGCTCCCGAGCTAGCGTATCTAACTCCGCTTAAGCCGGTGCTAGGGGCCGTGTGGATACTTGGATACTCTCCACATGAACAGCCGCAATAAAAGCACGGCTGAGATACTAAGGCTATGTCCGAGAATTCACCGTATTCTCGGATCTAAATGTTAGGTGTCGACGAATACCTTCCTGTCGAGAGCCGCTGTCTTTTACATCACTTCCATATGTTTGTAAATTTTCAGAGATAACATTCGTGTAACTAATGACTCCAAAGTGGATAAGAAAAAAGGTTGCTCCAAATCAAAGCTGAAGGGGTAGACATGAAAAGGCTCTCAGCGAATGCACGGTTAATTCATGGAGTTTAAAACCCGCAAAACATCCGCAGAATAAAGATTATATATGTTAAATGTGGTCGAACTTTGGAATCTCTATAGTCTTATGTGAACTAGAAGGATGGATTCCAAACTGTAATGATATATTATTTTTGTTTTATGTTCCATAGTTGTCCAAAAAAAACTATATATAAAGAAATTATACAATCGACGTAGTTTAAATGCATTTTTATGGAAATATTTCTGTAACTTTTACCGATGGAGAGAGAGGTTTAATGTAAATAATGTGTAGCCCCTCTCTCTCGATTGATTCATGTCGGGAGGCGCTGTCGTAGGCCCCACTTCCGTATTTTTTTCAGAGAGAAGATTCGATTAACTCAGGAAGCAGAAATTACTCCCCTTCACTCCAAAGTTGAAGGGTGTAGAAATTAAAAGTCTGTTAGAGAATACTTGGTTGACGGTAAAACCCCCAAAACATCAGAAGATGGAAGATTATACATGTTAAATGTGATCGAGCTACTTCCTTTGGAAGTACTTTAGTCTTATGTAAACTAGGAGGATGAATTCCAAACTTTAATGATATATTATTTTTTTTTATGTTTCCACAGTTGTTTGAAAAAAATATATCAAGAAATTATACAGTCGAAGTAGAAATATTTCTGTAACGTATTAAGAAATTAATGTTTGGTCTCACAAACGTAACAGCAAGTGAATTCATTTTCGAGTAAACGCAACACCTCGATGAATCTTCGAAAATCAACTAATCTGTGCTTACAGTATAGAGATGTACGACGATGGAAATTGAATAGCGAAACCTCCGTTACGCGTGATTGCGAGTTTGGATATTGTTAGCATGTTCTCTACGGTTGCATCACTACATCACGTCATCATATTTAAGAGAATAAGAGAGCCATCATAGGGACAACATCAAACACAAGCGTGTCTATTATGCGTAATCACGTTAATCTGTCAACATATATATGCAGTGACTGGCTCATCTTCAAGACGGCAGACATCTAAAGAGTAAACACTGCCGAGCATAAATCAGGCATGTCAGTGTTTATTAACTAGTCAGTCGATGACTCGATGTTAGCCATCTTCGCCGATCGAGGCCTATATATACCCCCGAAACGATTATTACATTTTCCATCTTTATTATATCTTCACTCACAATACAAGGGTACCGAAGGGAAGTATAGATTAACTGTAAAGCAAACGTTTATTCTTCGCGATGGGAAATCGATTTTTGGTACACAGTCCCAGAATACGCAATGGCCATAATGGCGAATTATTGTAAATCTTATTGTATTGGTGCCAATATGCTATGAAACTCGACAGGCCTAATGTAATTATAGTGGCCTTCACATCCGATAGCCAATATCAATTTACCGCTGGTACAATTTTGGAGAAAGTCGGTAAATCAATTTCTTTCATAGTTACAACTTCTGCAAGAAAGCAGGTCTTTCTATATCGTATCTGTAATGAGATCGGAAGATTGCCTAAAACTGGAATGGAAGCTACATTTTTCGACGCCCGAATAACGGTAAAATAATATCTTTCGGTGGAGCATTATCAATACTGAATATTGAGGTTTATATCACAGTGGCTCATATCGTTATAAGAAATCTGATTATTGAATAATCACGTCACAAATTGAGTAGGCATCCCTGGTCCATCTTCGCACGAGTTGTTTTCATGGATTACTGACCTTGCAGATGAACCCGCTTTGAAGGAAAGACCCTGATATAGTTGACCAGCATAACAATAATTGTGATCAACGACGTGCCAGGTATTAGTAACTCTCTCGATATAAAGAGCCAGTCAAGGATGTAGTCGTTCAGATCTCTCAAAATGGCAACTGCAGTTGTCGTAAGACGGCAAAGAAAAGAAATGTTGGTCATTCGAAAATAAAGAAACAGACAGTCCATGGGGATATTCAGTTAGCACTACAAGTCAATGTATATAATTACTGCCGACGGAGACGTTTTCTTCCCGACTTATTAGAACTGTCGGAAAGAAGATACAATCACGTCAAAAGTATATTTATTTAGAAATTTCTGGTGCGTTTTAACAGCGGACTTATTCCTACATCTTTTAAGACTGAGACATGCAGAGAGATTTATCTCTTGAACCAAAAAGCTGTTTACAGTTGTGATGTGCGGTGGCGTAATTATATCTCCAGTGTGGAAAATCATTTTGGCCCAAGGGGTCATTCATGTCTAAAGGTGTGTTTGAATAACTCGATTTAGATCCTTTTTAACGAAATAGCACCTGCTGCGGATTTCAGTTTCATTTAATAGCTATAATCATAACGCAATTGAGCTATAATTTTCTATATTCTATCTTGCCGTAACTTTATACACAATTATTTTTAGGATTTTCGATTTCAACCGCACCACGTTTAAGTCAAAATGCCGCCTAATCGTTCCATCTCCTTTCCATCCATTTTGTCATTTCCTCGTCTAACTATTTGCAAGCATGGATGCTCTTTTTATTCGACGTTGAAAATCATCCAGGAAACTTCACAAATCATCTGCTGGACACCGCTAAAATGCCTCCCTTTTGCTTTATGTAAGCCTGGTCGACACTTACTAAGATTTCGTCTATCGGATTTTATTTGGTGAAGTTTCTTGGACGTGAAGTGTTAACGCAGCCGATGTGAATATATCCTCTGTTTGCATTTTGTATTCAGCAGTGCTCTATGAATATAGGGAGAGAACGGAAAAATTATTTCATGCAAACTTGTCAGCCAATGTGTTAGCGTCTGAACGTGATGCCTGGGATGATGTGGATAATAAACTCCAGGAGTTCCAAACAACTTTATGCTATACTCATCTTTTGTAACCACAGGTTACATTTCATGGCTAATTTGTTAAAACTATACAATATAGCCTCCGTCCAGCGGCTGGAGTACTGTTAGCGGAGTCCCTTGTCATCATTCAACATTACGTGGCTGATTGAAACAGTGATGGATTGAGTCGCTTCAACAGGGGCTGCATAGGGCTTTGAAGAACACTACCCCTGTCGGCCAATGTACCAATATTCTGATAATTTTGGCCTTTTCAGAGGACATCAAAAGGAATCCTCCGATTCCTCGATTAGGCACGGGTATTCTCCAGGCATAACTTTGAAGCATGCCCCAAATGCATATTATAGCAAGCGATATATATAGCAGACAACTGTAAAATTTAGAAAACAACGGCGAATAATCTATAACCAAATCACACAAAAATAGCGTCAAATGTTCTAAAGAAAAAGCCACACGTCGTATCCGCCCTCACATTGCCTGGCCTTTCTCGCATTTTACTAAAACACTTCATAATTCAACCAAAAATACCTAACTTTGCGTGGCCTGCCTTATCCATTGTCCATTTTTCAACACCAAGTGATCCCAACATCAGCAGAAAACAGAACCCTTTTAGGGTCCAGACCACTATTAAAATTTACATTGACGACAATGTTAAAAGCTGCTAACGTAATTGCATCTCCCTGATTGATCAATTAAGTCTAGACTCCCATATTTTGGCAAGACGTACCTTTATTCAAGTGCTACAACCGGACAGGCTTCTTGACGGGGGTCGCCCATCGAAATTTTGAGTTATGCGCGCTCGTACAAATTACGTCACAATTTTGGCTTTTTTCTCTGCTTTCAGAAAGCGGTGCACAGGCAGCCAAATAGTCCCTCTCAGCAACTCTTTATTAGGCCTTGAGTTAAAATCAAACTCACAGTGGAACCAAACACATATCATACTCCAATCACCCACCGCTGGCCTTCAATTATTCCTCGCAACAGAGACTAGAAAAAATATTGAAAACAATTCACTTCTCTGGTAGAGGTTGCCTAAAGGGGTTAACGGATCGGCACTATTTTTAATAGTGGTCTGGTACCTACCAGAGTAGGTAATTTTGCCCCATCCTGTCAAAACTACGCATGGGTGTTCCTTGTTGACTGGTTAGAAAATGTGAGAAATTTCAGTGAGATTCGCTGAGCGGTCGACGAATTATGGGGCTTCGAATTCATGTACCACAACCTAAATACAGCACTTTTTCACTTCCTCAGGCAAATTCATGGGTCAACAATGTTATCATGTGTGACTTGAGCAGCCATCACCAGAGCCCCAAATAGTAATTACTAAGATGCTCCTCCCATTTGCACACATTTCAACACCTGAAACGACCTCTTTAGCCTTTCTCATGAATTATGGCAGGATTTTTTTGACAATGGTACCACTCAACACCGCTTATTTGGATCAATTTTTGCATTTAATGTTAGGTTTTATCATAAAAACAGAATCGTGAAACTGTGAAATTTGGAACTGTTTTACGGAGAAACTATTTCTGGTCAGATAAAATCACAGAAGTTGCAGCTGAAGAACAGCACGTTTCAATTATACAACGAATTCTGACCCCACCCCCCAACCAATTTCACCAATAAAGGTTGACCCCTGCCATTTTTGCTCGCCAATAGCCGAGAACGAACGTATCTATTCAAGCCGAACACTTTATTATCACGGAAAAAGTCAGTTAAAGTAATCCCTAACCTCTTCGGCTATTATCTCGTCTTCTCGAGCTCGGCTAAATATGACCAAATGTCCATTAATCCATGTAAAACATGGAAAAATGGAGGTATGTCTAGTTAAAACTATACAATATAGCCTCCGTCCAGCGGCTGGAGTACTGTTAGCGGAGTCCCTTGTCATCATACAACATTACGTGGCTGATTGAAACAGTGATGGATTGAGTCGCTTCAACAGGGGCTGCATAGGGCTTTGAAGAACACTACCCCTGTCGGCCAATGTACCAATATTCTGATAATTTTGGCCTTTTCAGAGGACATCAAAAGGAATCCTCCGATTCCTCGATTAGGCACGGGTATTCTCCAGGCATAACTTTGAAGCATGCCCCAAATGCATATTATATCAAGCGATATATATAGCAGACAACTGTAAAATTTAGAAAACAACGGCGAATAATCTATAACCAAATCACACAAAAATAGCGTCAAATGTTCTAAAGAAAAAGCCACACGTCGTATCCGCCCTCACATTGCCTGGCCTTTCTCGTATTTTACTAAAACACTTCATAATTCAACCAAAAATACCTAACTTTGCGTGGCCTGCCTTATCCATTGTCCATTTTTCAACACCAAGTGATCCCAACATCAGCAGAAAACAGAACCCTTTTAGGGTCCAGACCACTATTAAAATTTACATTGACGACAATGTTAAAAGCTGCTAACGTAATTGCATCTCCCTGATTGATCAATTAAGTCTAGACTCCCATATTTTGGCAAGACGTACCTTTATTCAAGTGCTACAACCGGACAGGCTTCTTGACGGGGGTCGCCCATCGAAATTTTGAGTTATGCGCGCTCGTACAAATTACGTCACAATTTTGGCTTTTTTCTCTGCTTTCAGAAAGCGGTGCACAGGCAGCCAAATAGTCCCTCTCAGCAACTCTTTATTAGGCCTTGAGTTAAAATCAAACTCACAGTGGAACCAAACACATATCATACTCCAATCACCCACCGCTGGCCTTCAATTATTCCTCGCAACAGAGACTAGAAAAAATATTGAAAACAATTCACTTCTCTGGTAGAGGTTGCCTAAAGGGGTTAACGGATCGGCACTATTTTTAATAGTGGTCTGGTACCTACCAGAGTAGGTAATTTTGCCCCATCCTGTCAAAACTACGCATGGGTGTTCCTTGTTGACTGGTTAGAAAATGTGAGAAATTTCAGTGAGATTCGCTGAGCGGTCGACGAATTATGGGGCTTCGAATTCATGTACCACAACCTAAATACAGCACTTTTTCACTTCCTCAGGCAAATTCATGGGTCAACAATGTTATCATGTGTGACTTGAGCAGCCATCACCAGAGCCCCAAATAGTAATTACTAAGATGCTCCTCCCATTTGCACACATTTCAACACCTGAAACGACCTCTTTAGCCTTTCTCATGAATTATGGTGATTTTTTTGACAATGGTACCACCAACACCGCTTATTTTGATCAATTTTTAAGATTAATGTTAGGTTTTATCATAAAAACAGAATCGTGAAGCTGTGAAATTTGGAACTGTTTTACGGAGAAACTATTTCTGGTCAGATAAAATCACAGAAGTTGCAGCTGAAGAACAGCACGTTTCAATTATACAACGAATTCTGACCCCACCCCCCAACCAATTTCACCAATAAAGGTTGACCCCTGCCATTTTTGCTCGCCAATAGCCGAGAACGAACGTATCTATTCAAGCCGAACACTTTATTATCACGGAAAAAGTCAGTTAAAGTAATCCCTAACCACTTCGGCTATTATCTCGTCTTCTCGAGCTCGGCTAAATATGACCAAATGTCCATTAATCCATGTAAAACATGGAAAAATGGAGGTGTGTCTAGTTAAAACTATACAATATAGCCTCCGTCCAGCGGCTGGAGTACTGTTAGCGGAGTCCCTTGTCATCATTCAACATTACGTGGCTGATTGAAACAGTGATGGGTTGAGTCGCTTCAACAGGGGCTGCATAGGGCTTTGAAGAACACTACCCCTAGCTGTCGGCCAATGTACCAATATTCTGATAATTTTGGCCTTTTCAGAGGACATCAAAGGGAATCCTCCGATTCCTCGATTAGGCACGGGTATTCTCCAGGCATAACTTTGAAGCATGCCCCAAATGCATATTATAGCAAGCGATATATATAGCAGACAACTGTAAAATTTAGAAAACAACGGCGAATAATCTATAACCAAATCACACAAAAATAGCGTCAAATGTTCTAAAGAAAAAGCCACACGTCGTATCCGCCCTCACATTGCCTGGCCTTTCTCGCATTTTACTAAAACACTTCATAATTCAACCAAAAATACCTAACTTTGCGTGGCCTGCCTTATCCATTGTCCATTTTTCAACACCAAGTGATCCCAACATCAGCAGAAAACAGAACCCTTTTAGGGTCCAGACCACTATTAAAATTTACATTGACGACAATGTTAAAAGCTGCTAACGTAATTGCATCTCCCTGATTGATCAATTAAGTCTAGACTCCCATATTTTGGCAAGACGTACCTTTATTCAAGTGCTACAACCGGACAGGCTTCTTGACGGGGGTCGCCCATCGAAATTTTGAGTTATGCGCGCTCGTACAAATTACGTCACAATTTTGGCTTTTTTCTCTGCTTTCAGAAAGCGGTGCACAGGCAGCCAAATAGTCCCTCTCAGCAACTCTTTATTAGGCCTTGAGTTAAAATCAAACTCACAGTGGAACCAAACACATATCATACTCCAATCACCCACCGCTGGCCTTCAATTATTCCTCGCAACAGACTAGAAAAAATATTGAAAACAATTCACTTCTCTGGTAGAGGTTGCCTAAAGGGGTTAACGGATCGGCACTATTTTTAATAGTGGTCTGGTACCTATGAGACTGACAAGGCGAGTTGTTTGTGTATGGATAACTCCTGTTTATATTTTCCAAAAAGGAACATAAATAGAAATAAGTTTTATCACTTCATATTTTTCTCTCAATTCCACATCTTTGCTTTGTAATTTTCGCTTATCAACAAAGGAATAATTTTGCAAAACAACTCCTTGAAAGGGAGATGACAAAGAGTGTATGAAATCTGGCACAAGGGAACAGAACTTGCAATGGATAGATATGGTTAAGTTAAATTTCTGTTGAAGTTTCTCCTGTGTCTTAGCCAGTTTTTAATTTTTTTTAAAAATTTTTTCTCTCCTAGTATCAACTTGGTTTTTCGTCAATCAAATGTGACCTGTTCTATCAACAGAGACACAGAATTAACACAATAGGTGAAAAGTTGAATAATGAAATGGCTGCTAAAAAACAGCATGCTGGATTTGTAATTGTTATGGTTTAAGCTATACATAGATCTGTAGAAGGCTGAATAGTCTTTATACCCCAAAAATGTTGTATTACAAAGTGATTAAAGTCAGATCTGGACCAAAATCTGAACATCATATGCTGTCCCACAAGGCATTGTACACATACATTGTTGTCCTGAGGTTTTTTTTTCAAGTATACAAAAATGTTCTGACAATGTGAAATGTATTCGTACATTGTATGAATGGGGTTCATGTCAGTTGATGCCTTAAGTGAGTGAGTGCGTGAATAGGATTTAACGTCGCTTTCAACATTACTTCATTTATATCGCGATGAACTTAGCCACCACCCAGCCAAGTTGCGGAAAGTGCCCCCTATATATTTTCGCTATCGCTAAGGCTAGAGGGCTGAAACTTACCACACTATATCTTTGGGTCAAGCTCTACAAGAAAATGTAACAAAATCCGAGATGGCCACCACAATGACGTCTCTGAGATCATTTTCAAAAAGAGCATGTTTGGACGATTTTTCGGCAGAATTTTTTATTTTTGTTTTTTCTTCGCAAAACTGCATGATAAATTAGTCCATGATAATCTGATATGAAATAAAATAGGTTTTACCCACTTTTCCATACAGAAAAGCAAAAAATTGAAACAAATATGACAAAAACATCACTTTTCTGGTACCCCACATGGCCGCCATTTTGAATTTACGCATGATCTTCTGCTCAGGGGATCATGCAAATAGGCTCAAATGACCCCACTATGATAATCTACAAAGTCACAGAGTTTCAGCTCTCAATTTTTGTCATTCCAAAGATAGGAGCAAAAAACAACAAGGGGGGAGGGGGGAATTGCGTCCCCCCCTCATGCCAGGTAAGGTTAAATAGTGCTTCTTCTGGCTACATGTACCTTTCCGCTGTCACAAAGGTGAAAGGCGTGGGGGGGGGGGAGGTCCTGTCCCAGCGCCTCATTATTTACGCTGATGTAACAAAACTCAGTAAGACTAAATTCCATTATAAAGATCATACAATATTCAGAATTTCTTTAATCTCTAATTAAAATGCTTGTAATATTAGAAGGATTATCCCTTCTGATGACAGCAAATAAGGTGAAACATGTGGACAGACATGGGTAAGATTTAGCAATAAACATGGCAGTGCTAATGTTACTTTCAGACAGACACCTTATATAAATTAGCCACAAAAATCAACATCAACAGGATGAGTGAGTGAATAGAATTTAACGTCGCTTTCAACAATATTTCAGCTATATCACGACGAACCAGCTAAGCACCACCCATCAACATCAAACAGACTTCTATTATCAACCAACTCTGCTTGCTTTGTCAGTTCTGCCAAGTGAAATTAAGAAAGATCTATATTTGCAACAAAATTTATGAAAATCATACTCGGTTGTATTGGTAATGTTACTCTGTTGCCAACATTACATGAGTGAACAGACACAAAACAAAATGGATTTTCACATTCAACTCCATAGTACATTCTCATGAACTATCAGCTTACATAGTTAGTGGAAGTGATGTGTAGAAAATGAATCCAGGGCATTTCCCCCAGCGGACATTTCCCTCAGTGGACATTTCCCCCAGCGGATATTTCTCCCAGCGGACATGTCTCCCAGTGGACATTTCCCCCAAGGACATTTCCCCCAGTGGACAATTCCCCCACCCTATATTTTCAGGTTATTTTGAAAACAGTTTTTAAATAATTCGGCAAAAACACAATATTTTTACAATAAGTTTTACGAGAAAGCACATTATATATTATAGCACATTTTTAAACAATATAATGCATGGATCACATAGTGATAACATATTATTCATATACATAGTATATATTTCAACATTTTAAGAAAACATATCACGTACTGGTAAAATGAAAGATGTATTTTTAAACGATATAAATTCGTTCTATTTTTTACCTCAGTTTTCACTTTAGTTCATTTTATTTTCATCAAATGGCTTCGTGACACCGACCTATACGAACAGTTAATGTTATGCTATACTTTTATATTGTTTTAAAATGTGCTATAAGACAATACTGATATATACTGTGTACATGTATAATATCTTATCACTATGTGACTCATTTATCGTAAAACATATGTGAAATCCTTAAATCCTTATATATAGAAAATACAAAAATAAATTGTGTTATTGCCAAATTATTTCAAAACTATGTTCAAAACAACCTAAAAATATAGGGTGGGGGAAATGTCCACTGGGGGAAATATCCACTGGGGAAAATGCCCACTGGGGGAAATGTCCACTGGGGGAAATGTCCGTACACCGTAGAGAATACAGACTAGCAATGAGATGTTGACTAATGTTAAAGAGTGGAGAATGGCCATCCTCCATAACGCAAGTCTGTATACTCCATACCAGCCCCTGCACTTCAATTGGCATGATTGGGGCAATACGGTTATTACCCGAACAAACCATTTAAAGTAACAGCCTATGAAAGGACGGCATTATAGCGTTGACAAGACAAGCCAACTCTACCGTGGGAATATGCTGTAGAACGGCCTCTTTGATGTGCTCATTGAAAAGGACATAAATGTAAGCCGTCTCTGCAGTCAAAAACTCACAAGTTGAGTTCGAAGGGGATGAAATATACGTCACATTGCTGGCTTCAAATTATTTCAAATATGGCCATTTTCGTAAAGTCTATTATTGTACGACTGATCTTAGTTCTGATGAATTCTTCTTCTATCATGGGATGCATTTGTTAGAAGAGCCCTGACTAGGGATGATGAGAATAGGTTGAACAATGTTGATAATACAACTTTAATTGAAGATGGACATTTTTTTGAGTGACGTTCGCAGTTTTGGAAAACGTTATTTTTTAAATATTTTGATTGATTTTATATACTGAATCGGCCATGCACACATAGGATTTTACCCTACCAAGTTCATTAAAACTATAAGATGATAGTATTTGTATGATACAGCTGACCAAATTCCAGAGAGGTTCTAACATTTCAGATGTGGATGGTCAGCAGTTGGAATTGATCCAGATATTGCATTTTCACCATTTGGCTCTGTTGTGCACTTAAGTGATTGCATTTCAACTTTAAATCACAATTCCTCCCCATATCAATATTTTAGAACACTTCAATGCTGAAAACAATAAAGGTATAACATGTATTCTATGTCATTGCAATTTGGTCCACAAGAAGAGTGGGATTATCGTCTGTCCAACAACACGGCAATTCAATATTTTCTTATCAAATCATTTTGACAAGTATTTTGTATAATGAAACATTTTATGTATGTTATATCTATATGTATACTTTTATTTAGCATGAAACTGAAAATGATTCTGTAAGAGTTTCACTAAATTGAGGGTTTGAGAAGAAATAATGTCTTTGGCCCCCTTTTTAATAAGAAATCTGTCATACTTGGTTGACTAAGTACCAGTTTAACATAGATAACAGTACAGGTACAGATATGGTTCACTCCAGAAAGTTAAACAATGACCCACAACTGCAATAGTGTCCTGGGTGGCTGCCATGGGATTAAGATAATTTGCCATGCAAACATTCCTCAATTACACTGTCACTGAGGGCTATGACTCATGAGACTGATAAGCGAGTTGTTTGTGAACACATGTATGGATAACTCCTGTTTTCCGTTCTTTATCAACAAGAAAAAATAACAATTTTGCAAAATGACATCAGATGACAAAGAGTGTATGAAATCTGACCCATGGGAACAGTACTCCCACCCAAGGGTTTGATCTGGTTAGGAAAAGTTAAATTTCTGTTAAAATTCAATTTTCTCCTGTGTCTTAGAGATCTTTTTAGTTCTATTTTTTCCCTACTTTTGAAGTTGGTTTTTCATGTATCAAATATGATCTCTTCTATCAGAGACAGAATGAACATAATAGGTGAAAAGTTGAAGAATGAACTGGCCGTTACATGTCTTATAACATTTGCAGATTTGAATGTGTTCTTTATACAGAAAATTCCAAGTTCCAAAGTACCATGTATTTTAAACTGCTCACTTTTACCGTCACAGATGGGCCCCTAAAGCCAAACCCTTTGAGTCTCCTGTCAGCAATCTCAGTGAACTCCGACATAATATCACAAAATATTATATCTGAATTCAGCACTATATAAATCCCATGCGAATCTGAAACTATATTTGTTAGCCAATCAGGTGGCTAGCTTGTTGAAATCACGCCCACAGTAATTACGCACGGTAGCACGTGGACTAATATACGAACATTATTGGGAAATAATATCCAAATATGGCATCATAAACCGTGAAGATGAAAGAGTTTCCTCCCGTCGAAAAGTCTGGTTTTGTTAGCGGATAGAAAATAGAAGATGTTCATCGCCGTGAAATAAACGTCAATCATTGTCAGAGAGAACAGTCAGAAATGGTCGTGATTGGTTTATTATGGGGTCTCGCAGAATATCAGTGAACATTTCGCACAAAGTTTTCATAGCGTTACATCTAGATGGTATTCCCCTAATTTACCATCTAGGTTTACCTAGATTGTAATATCAGTTGCACATTGTTTTATTGTGACCTGATCAACATAGACCAAATGAAACCAATTAACTAAAGTGAATTATTGAGTTAATATAAAAATATACTATTTGTAGTGGAAAAGGTATGCAAATGTTGTGGTTTGTTGAATGCTATCTGCATGAACATTAAGGATTTATCGTTAATTAATCATTAAACATGTTGACAAAAAGAAGAATCCCTTCACAATATACTGAGTAAACATGAAAGATGTGGTCATACTTTCTGAGTGAAGCAAACACAGATGAAAATAAGAAAGCAATAACATGTTACTTGAGTGAAGTGACCCACAGAGGACTGCACCCTAACATACATAAATACAAAAACAGAACACAAACTTTAAGTGAATGATTCTTTATTTTATAGATTTGGCATTAAAGTTACCAGTACATCATTCAATTGTAGTAGTTTGGACAATATGGGCAATGACCCAGATGTACATATGCTGGCAGTGTTGCTATGCCCACCATGTTATTGGGCTCTGAGCCAAATATTTATGAACTATGACCCAAATGTTAATGGACTATGCCGAATTTCCGCAAGGTGTTAGTTGGTCTATGATCCAAATGTTAATGGACTATGGCGAAGTCCCGCAAGGGTGTTAGTTGGGCCATGACCCAAATGTTAATGGACTATGGGGAAGTCCCGCAAGGGTGTTAGTTGGGCTATGACGTAAATGTTAGTGGACTATGGCGAAGTCCCGCAAGGTATTAGATGGGCTATGACCCAAATGTTAATGGACTATGGCGAAGTCCTGCAAAAGACTATGGCGAAGTCCCACAAGGGGCTATGACCCCAGTGTTAAATTGGTGGGTATATGACCACCATGTTAGTTGGGCTATGACCCAAATGTTAATTGATCATTAATTGTTGAATAAACATTTTTGCTGAATTATGTGTAGCATAACAGGATAACCCCCTCCCCCTTGCTTATTAATTGCCCCTAAAATTTCTGGTGTTGAAATGGTGGTGGTGGGTTGCGAAGTTCTGAAGTCAACAGGCAGCTGTACACTGAAACATGAAGGCTGACCATGCAGTCACGAGGTCAACTTTGATTGGTTTGTATTTAACTTGGTTGTGTCCCTGATTGGCCATTTTACCAGCTGTAACCTACTGTATTCAGTTTGTATAAACAACATTCAATAGTCCTTGAATTGCAATGATTTTCAACCTGTGAGGGCAATAAATACAGGGATGTGGAAGCAATTTTATTGTTTAAATGTATCACTGAATATTACCAAGACCACAAGGTAAAGAGAAGAAATGGCAATTAAATAAGCATGCTGGATTTGCAATTTTGCAATGTGCATTCCGACTTTTGACATGCTCCCTTATGTGAAAATTTTTTTTTACTTCATTCTAGAAAATATTTGGTGTGTGCAGTTTTTGCTCGACTTCAAAATTCTATCTCATTTTTCAGGTTGTCCTAAAGTACCAATTTGGCAAAATTTAAGGTTGTGAAATTCAAAGACAATAACAAAGAACATAGAACAAAGACTAGCGCAAACCTGTATTCTGATGGTTAGGCCTACAACATACGGCTATATACTTTCACTATGTACATGTATATAGCCCACCTCGATAAACACAGATATTATGTGCAAATCGGCCTAAGCCAAACTGAACGAAAAACGAACCAACTACACACTAAACCAAACCAACAAGGAAATATATACACCAGCAGAGTACGAAATATTTATAGACAACGAACACACAGAGAAAAGAAGAGTGAGACAGAAAACAATCCGCCGACCCTCTCAGTCACAAAGACCGAGAAGATAGTAATGGCAGACCTCTGCTCTCTCAAACCGGGCCAAACCGACAAAGACAAAAAAATCCCTGAACAGCAAAAACTGAGAAATAATTCCAAAATTTCACCACAGGAACTTCTCAAAAGTGTTCACAAAATATATTACACAACAATCAGAGCTAAGATCGGCTAAAATTCACAGAATTAGACAAATTTATCGGAGTGAAGTGTAAACACGTCTGACTCCTACTCTCTCTACATCCGGGTCCCTTATACATTATTAAACTAATTATGACCTTCATAATGATATCAATCGTTGTAGTTTTTCTCTGAACATTGAAAACAAGCATGATTCTTCTGGCTGATCTTCATATATAATTTATGAATTCAGGTTGGAAAGAAACGGTATATAGTTCTTCTATCTT
>JAVTVY010037973.1:0-16041 GCA_036873755.1 Hanleya hanleyi | reverse complement strand
TTTAGTCCCCAATTTTAACGCCAATTCGATGTTGAACCCACTTTTATCCCCAATTTCTGTTTTAACCCCACTTTTAACCCCAGTTCTGTTTTAACCCCACGCCGATTTTAACCTCACTTTTTACTCCAGTTCGATTTTAACCCTACTTTTAACCCCAATTTCTGTTTTAACCCACTTTTAACCCCAATTTCTGTTTTAACCCCACTTTTAACCCCAGTTCTGTTTTAACCCCACGCCGATTTTAACCTCATTTTTTACTCCAGTTCGATTTTAACCCCAATTTCTGTTTTAACCCACTTTTAACCCCAATTTCTGTTTTAACCCTACTTTTAACCCCAATTTCTGTTTTAACCCACTTTTAACCCCAATTCTATTCAACTCCGGTTTAAACCTCTATTTCATTATAACACCACTTGTAACCCCATTTTCTATTTTAACCTCATTTTTAACCCCAATTCTATTGTAGCTCCAGCTCTAACCCCAGTTTCTATATGAATCCAATTTACATTTTAACCTTATTTTCGATTTTAACCTCAATTTTGTTTTAACCCTATTTTTGAATTTAACTCCAGTTTTTACCCCTCGGCCAATTTTGGCCATGGGGTATTGTCGTCGTCTTGTACGTCCGTACGTCCGTACGTCCATACGTGAGCGAGATAGCCGGAGAACGGTTCCACTGAAGAATTCCAAATTTGGTATGCTTATTTACCTAGTCAAGGACCAGAAGCCTATTTAATTGGGACCTGATTGGGTGAAAACCTTGGCGGCCATCTTTAATTTTATGCGAAATGGATAATGATCCATATCTCGGAAACTATTCAACTGTTCAATACGAAAGTTGGTATACATAATCGATACATCAAGCAACTTTCAATGGATTACCAAACCGGCTTTCTGATTAGCTGGAAATCCTGGAGGTCATCTTTAATTTATGCGAAATCGATAATGATACATATCTCTGTTACCATTCAGTTGTTTTATATGAAAGTTGGTATACATCATCGATACATCCAGATACTTTGAATCGGGTCCTGATTGACCGAAAATTTTGGCGGCCATCTTTAATTTATGCAGAATCTTTAATGATAGATATCTCTGATCCAATTTAAGTGTTCTATACCAAACTTGGTATACAGCATCGATGTATCAACTGACTTGCAATGAATAACCACATCAGTTCCTCTGAGTGGGGAGAAGGATGGGCGGCCATCTTTAATTTATGCAAAATCATTAATGATCTCGTTCTCTGATACCGTTCAAGTGCACGATGTAAAATTTGGTATACATCATCGATGCATCAAGTGACTTACGACAAATGACAGTTCTGGTTTCTCTGATTGGGCGGAAACCTTGGTGGCCATCTTTAATTTATGCAAAATCTTTAATGATGTATATCTCTGATACCATTTCAGTGTTCTATACGAAACTTGGTAAACAGTATCAAGAGACTTTCAATGAATAACCACATCAGTTCCTCTGAGTGGCGGGAAGGAAGGGCGGCCATCTTTAATTTATGCGAAATCATTAATGATCTCTATCTCTGATACCGTTCAAATGTTCGATGTAAAATTTGGTATACATCATTAATGCATCAAGAAATTTATGTAATGAATACCGGTTTCTCCGATTGGACGGAAATCTTAGGGGTCATTTCTAATTGCAAAATTGTTGATAATCTATTTGTGACTTGACTGCTTGGTGTTCCTGACATCTTGGTTCAAATTGAATACATTATGAATGTACCCAGAGCCGAGAGGTTTTTTGATGCGCAGCTTCGTATTAACCTGATGACGATTAACACATTTTCAACCCAAATCGAGTTTATCCCCAATTTAACATAGCAAATTTCACATGATGCATCCATGATCCATTATTCCCATCTTCTCACTTCCATGTTGCCATGATCGGACATACTAATCAGCGCTGTGTACCTATTCTTGGGAAAAGGATATTGTTAGGAAAATACTATTATAGTGTAAATACCTTTCTGCAATATCATGGCTTTGTTGTGTGCACTTTCTAAATGCATATATGTTCCCCACAAAAACTGCCATTGCTTCCTGGCTGCAAGTAATGGTGCTTGCAAAGAATTTGTGGCACGCCCATGTTCATTTTTTTATTTACATTGGTGCATATGGTCTTGGGTCATATCAAGCCAAGATTTAAGTGTGCATTTATCACTTTTTAATTTCTAAATTCTCTAAAGTTTCCTATCTCTAAATGTTTACGGATTGCTTTCTACTGAGCAAGCTTGATTTTAATTTTACAATGTAATTTGTGACTCTTGGCCAAGGTGTTCAGCGTTACCGTTTATTATTTGCTGGTATAATTTGAGGAATTTGCCATTTTATATCTGTCAATGCTTTCACATGCTTTTTCAATCGAAAAAGGGGTTATAAAAATGGGGTTAAAATCGAATTGGGGTTAAAATCGAGAAGGGGTTATAAAAGTGGGGGGAAAATTAAAAGTGGGGTTAAAACTGGGGTTAAAATGAAAGTGGGGTTAAAAGTGGGGTTAAAATTACAAGTGGGGTTAAAATCGAATTGGGGATAAAAGTGGGGTTAAAATTGAACTGGGGTTAAAAGTGGGTTAAAATCGAATTGGGGTTAAAAGTGGGGTTAAAATACATTTGGGGTTAAAAGTGGGGTTAAAATCGATTTGGGGTTAAAAATGGGGTTAAAAGTGGGGTTAAATGGGGCTAAAACTGGGGTTAAAATCGATTCGACTGGGGTTAAAATGAAAGTAGGGTTAAAATTAAAAGTGGGGTTAAAATCGAATTGGGGTTAAAAGTGGGGTTAAAATCGAACTGGGTTAAAAGTGGGGTTAAAATCGATTCGGGGCTAAAACGGGGGTTAAGATGAAAAAGGGGTTAAAAGTGGGGTTAAAATCGATTTGGGGTTAAAATCGTAAAGGGGTTATAAAAGTCGGGTTAAAGTGGGGTTAAATCGATGTTGTGACCGATATTTGTTAATCCTCTTTTTTCCCATTGCAGAGGTTTCTGCCAACTGTTGAAAAATGTAGCCTACTGTATTACCCTAACCCTAACCCTGATCTTCGTGGTGTGCGTCCATCAGTGCAGTAGTGTTCATTCCAACTGCCTTGATTTTTTGTCATATGTAACACTTTATTTTCTCGTCCAGCTTCATATAAGCAAGACTGGTACGATTACGGAATGCAGAAGTGTTGTGTTGTGTTTCACCCACCATAATGGTTAAGCGTTACTGCAAAGATATTTCTTTCGGTGAATTAAGGGAGAATAATACGATGTTGAAAGACCAGTAAATGAAAAAGCTGATGCTATAAATGGGGTTTTACTTGGGGTTAAAACTCTTCGTTCGAATTAAAAAATCGAATTAAGCAATAATAGGAACTGATTGTTATGGTTTCCCAAAACCAAGATTGTGTGGACAAAACCTTTACACCCTTTTCCCATTGTCTATTGACTACATTTTTTCTGTAAATTTGTATTTAGTCACCAATTAATTTCTGCATTCAAAGACAGACCATTTTACTATTAATGGTCTGTCTTTGAATGCAGAAATGGAATGCTGTCTCAGTAGAAATTTACAAAAAGATGTAATGTTAACAGAGATGTAATGAGGAAACCAATGTAGAATTTCTTATCTACATAAAACTGGTATTGGGACATCATAAAAATCAGTTTCTATCATTGCGTAAGCCGATTTTGCTTTCGAACATAGTACTTTAAGCACTGTTTTTAACCCAATTTTTAACCCCATTTTTAACCCCAGGTTTTCATTTGCAAGGTTTTCATCTTCGTATTCTACCTCTATACCCTAACCCTAACCCTAACCCCTAACCCTAACCCTAACCCTAACCCTAACCCTAACCCTAACCCTAATCCTAATGCTAACTCAGTGGAAATTTACAGAAGGATGTAATGTTAAAAGAAATGTAATGAGGAAAACAATGTAGAATTCCTTATTTACATTAAATTGGTGTCGGGACATCATAAAAATCAGTTTCTATAATTGCGTAATGCGATTTTGCTTTCAAACATAGTATTTTAAGCACCGTTTTTTATCCCGTTTTTAACCCCATTTTTAACCCCAGGTTTTCATTTGCAAGGTTTTCATCTTCGTATTCTACCTCTATACCCTAACCCTAACCCTAACCCTAACCCCTAACCCTAACCCTAACCCTAACCCTAACCCTAACCCTAACCCTAACCCTAACCCTAACCCCTAACCCTAACCCTAACCCTAACCCTAACCCTAACCCTAACCCTAACCCTAACCCTAACCCCTAACCCTAACCCTAACCCTAACCCTAACCCTAACCCTAACCCTAACCCTAACCCTAACCCTAACCCTAACCCTAACCCTAACCCTAACCCTAACCCTAACCCTAACCCTAACCCCTAACCCTAACCCTAACCCTAACCCTAACCCTAACCCTAACCCCTAACCCTAACCCTAACCCTACTCATTATGAAAGATCATTTGCCATTAACTTTATCCATTTTTGTATGGCCTATGATACAAACAGTTCTTACCTTGATACTGTTTGGCAAAATTCCATTTGCAATATGAAAAAACATGTCATTCTGACTCTACCCCACAAACGCTTCACGTTGACACCTCCCACGACCCATTCGGACCAATAGTGGCCCATATCGGCCTCAAAATGTCTATTTCCATACCCTTTTCCCACAATTCCCTGCCTGCGCATGCGCAGAATTACGATATTTCTAACACACATCCACCCCGGCGGATGCTCCCTCGCGTATGCTGCACAATGATACCTCATACGACTCCATCGGCCCATTAGTGGCCCACCCAGACCCCAAAACGTCTAGTTCCATACCCTTTTCCCACAATTCCCTGTCTGCGCATGCGCAGAATGTCGAAAACGAACGACCCACTAGTCCAGGCGGATGCCCCCTCACGTATGCTTCACATTGATACCTTACTCGACCCAATCGGCCCACTAGGGACTCCCTTAGACCCCAAAACGTAAAAACTTATATACCACAACTGGCAATATAGGTTACCCATTGGGCACAGGCAACATGGGGTAGGGGGTGGGAGAGACGATTGAATTATAATTTTTTTCCACCAAAACAGTTTCTTTGCTTCCCAAAAACAATAATAAAAGTGTCCAACCCAAAAACAATTCGCATTTCGTTAACATAAATGGTTCGGAATACCGACCCACTCACCTGCTAACTACCTATCAGTATACAAATGTCGCAAAACGTGAAACAGCTCAAATGTGCTGTTGTATATGGTTTTGCAACTCCAATATATCAAAAAGTAGCGCGGGATCCCCTAATTTTTATATTATTTTTCAATCCAATACCGCTCTGAGAAACCACAAATTCAGTATGGATAAAATGACATGGGTTTCAAGCATTCGAAGACTGCATTAATATGTAAATTATGTAATTTTACCATTATTTTCCCGTTCATTCACTAGCGAAGATAGAGGAGAGATGGAAACTTCTCCTGACCTAAATATACAAAAAAGTAGTGCGGGACCCCCCATTTTTTATTTCATTTTTGAAATCTATGCTAAATTTGGAACATATCAGTGAAGTTTGAACAAAATGACATGGATTTGATCCTACACCAAGGACCCACCTTAAACTTGGTAAAAATTTTGTTTTTATGGAAAATTAGATTCTGTTCTGGTTTTACCACAAAAGTGATACTTGATGTCGACTGAATCATTATTTGAGCAATTAAAACACCTATTTTAGCTTGTCTTAATAAGGTATTTATTGGTATTTATACCTTCAGATGGCATAATATCTTCTAGACCTAATATTTGTAAACCTGTTCAGCTTGGCTCAAGTTTGTGGTCGATCAGCTCTCGGTAGATATGTTGCTAATAGTGATATGAAGAAAACAGAGGGCATGGAGGGCTCTGCTGGACAAATAGAAGAAACGTCTTTTTGGATAGTTGCCTTCCCTTGTAATTTTTACCCCTCGGGCAAATTTTGCCCGAAGGGTATTGTCGTCGTCAGCGTCGTCTGTCCGTCTGTCTGTCCGTCTGTCTGTCCATCTTTCTTGTGAACACGATATCTCAAGAAGAATTATAGCCAGGCATTGTGAATTGATACCACATATGTATTGGGTGAAGGGTCAGAAGCCTATTAAAAAGGACTGACCTTGACCTATTTTATCAAGGTCAAATTCTAGTATTTGCTATATTTTTTGAAGGATTGAAGCTAGGGTCTCCAAATTCATATTACATATGCAACTCGTGATTGACTAGAACTCTATCCCAGTTGACTGACCTTGACCTATTTTTTATAGGTCATATACTGTTTATTGTGATATAAGATGAAGAAATAAAACTAGGCTTTCCAAATTAATAATATATTTACATCTGGCGAAGGTCCAGAGGTGTACTGAAGATGACTGACCTTGACCTATTTTATCAAGGTCAAATTATAGTATTTGCTATATTTTTTTAAGGATTGAAGCTAGGGTCTCCAAATTCATATTACTTATGTAACTGGTGATTGGCTAGAAGCCTATCCCAGTTGACTGACCTTGACCTATTTTTTCAATGTCATATACGGTTTATTATGGTCTAACATGAAGAAATATAGCCTATCCCAGTTGACTGACCTCGACCTATTTTTTATAGGTCATATACTGTTTATTATGGTCTAACATGAAGAATATAGCTAGGCTTTTCAAATTAATACCATGTGTACATCTGGCGATGCTGAACATGGCTGACCTTGACCTATTTTATCCTTGACCTATTTTATCCAAGTCAGATTCTGTTTAGTACAATATTCTATGAAAGATTATATCTACATTGTACAAATTTATATCACTTATGGCTGGACCTGAAGACTAATGAAGAATATCACTGACCTTGACCTATTTTTAAACGGTCAAATTCTATATGTTAAGTTTAAGATCTCCAAATTCATGTTCCCTATGCGATTAGAATTGACTTGAAAATTTTTGAAGATGACTGACCTTGATCTATATTTCCAAGATAAAATTACTTGATTGGATTATAAGCTTTTTAAAAGAGTATATTTAGAGCTAAGAATTCGGTCATGCTCTACCAGAACCTCCGGCCTTGGCAAAAGCTGAACTACAGTCAACCCTAGTAGATCACATTTTTGTTATCTAGTTCTAAAAATACACTGATGATGTTATACAATGCATGATTGCTGGGTGTAGACAATAACTGATCCGAGGGGTATTGAAGCCCATGGGCTATTTTTTTCTTCTGAAGTTCTCCAGCTATTATAAATTAATGTTTATATATCACCCCGGGTGAGAGTGTACAGCGCTTTTGGCCGGCACCCGAGGCCGAATGGCAGGCACCCGAGCAATTGGTCTGGGTGCACATGATAAATTTACTCTTAATTCCTGTCGAATAGTTTTCTTGCAGATATTTGCTACTACTGTACGCAACTTGCAACTTTCGTCGAGATTATTGACCATTCAGTGGCAGGACCGTACGCAGGATTTCTAGCGCGGGGGGGGGAGGGGGGTTTGCGATTTCATATAAAGCGGAACATGAGTCCCAGCAATGCGCACTACAACTTCAAGCGCGCCATAATAGGGGGGTCCGGGAGCATGCCCCAGATTTTTTTTTGAAATTCTATACTTCATTTGGCGCATTCTAGCGCCTTCCATGGGGAAAATAGTGCTCTAATATAGCTGCTGCTGTGTTGTTTTTATAGGGCCCAAAAACGTGAAAATGACTGAAAATTATGAACTATATGGGGAAACATAAATAACAACAACGGTCGTTAATTCAGGTAAAAATACAAGCAATACTAGCACTGATTTTTTTTTTGTGTTGTGTGTGTTGTTGGACACACATAATACACGAGAAATTGGTCAATTATTTTCCGATCAGGCCAATCACTCGGTTGAAGTTAGTACAATGCTTCATGTAACCGTAGGGCGGACAGAAAGTCAACTTTTTGCGAGCGGGGTGATATTAAATCCTCGGGCGCCGGCCAAACGCGCTGTACACTCTCACCCGGGGTGATATTAAATCCTCGGGCGCCGGCCAAACGCGCTGTACACTCTCACCCGGGGTGATATTAAATCCTCGGGCGCCGGCCAAACGCGCTGTACACTCTCACCCGGGGTGATATTAACAAGAATATTAATACTGGATGACTATTATCAGATTCCATTGCCATTGGATTTATTTATTTGTTTCTTTCAAGTTTCATGATTTGATAGCTTTCTGTAAACAAATTATTTTTAGGTATTTTTTTCGTTTGTGTCTCAAATCTTCACCTGTTATCACTATATGCCAATATTCCTCCATTTGGAGATCTCCTGCAAACAAAATTATCTCCCCTGATCGCTGCGTCAATCGTCCGCCAGGTGGCGTGCTCTCCGCGCATGTCCTTCCTCTTTTTCCTTTGCAGTCTTGGTAACAAGACCTGTTTTGAAAGAGCTCCTGTAAACAGTAACTTTTGGGTTGTTATAGACGCACTCTAGGGTTATTTTTTCTCCCGTGAGTTCATTATGAACCAACGTAGTCGCCCAGCTATAAAGATTTATAGGAACGAATCATGTCGTCAGTTTTAACCAGTTAAAGATTGCATTTCTTTGTTTTTCAAGTGCAGGGCACAGGTGTGTTTACAGTCAAGTGGCATGCCGTGAATGTGCAGACTGGGACGACGTGACCTGGCATAGCTATCCTATGGCGACGCAGTCAACTCTGGAGAGCGGCCACTGACCTGGCAAGATGTCCAGCTGAGAAGCAAGCTACTCAGGCCCTCTTCAACGACTTGGCTGTAAACGAAGTTTTCCTACCAACACCAGTGGAATCTTCACAACAGTCCCGTGAAACAGAACAGACCCTTCACGGATACAAGATCACGGCTCCACGGTCCAGTTCAATTTCGTCAGCAAGACGGCAAGAAGACAGGTCTTTGAGAAGGACACGTCTACTAGCCGGGAACCGGCGAAGAGCAGTACCCTGGAGCTACATTTCAAGACGGTGAACAAGTTACAGACCCAAGACACGGCCTAGTTCAAGTTCACCGTAGAAGATGATGTCACGGACTCTATACCGGAGCCGTTACAACCACGGATCTGGGCAGACCTCGGATAACATTTCCCGTTCATCCAAGCCTCCGCAACTCAAGAAAGACAAGTCTTCTAGCCGGGACCTGGTGAAGAACCGGGACCCGGCAAAGAGCCGTACCCTGGGGCTTCAAGCTGGAACGGTGGACAAGTCTACAGTCCGGAGCACAAACCGGGACTACCAAGGGAAGTCTAAGAGACGGATTCGATCACCGGAACGGGACCTCGACACCACAGAGCGCCGGGACTCCGACTGCAGAGCACCTCGGACCCGACCATCGGAGAGAGAGGTTCCTTCCAGAGGCGGAACTACGGTCCGGAGCCGTACCCCAGAACAGAGAACGACACGGACCTATGAAGAACGGACTTATCCAGTACGCCGAGAGTCTACGTCTCACCGGGAGTCCACACCTAAGAGGCCACGGAATTTAGATCAGCATACGGGACCATGGCTCTGAGAAATCACAGCCCAATGCAGAACTCCGAGACGCTGTCAAGCCAAGAGCCTACAGGGACTACCGGGATACCGAGAGAATTCAAGATTTTCCCAGCGGCACAGTCTTACAGTCGACGGTACCTTCAAAAGGCAAAGTGCAGACCAGTCAAGCCCAAGCCACGGCGACACGGTTTACTTCTACTGCACCGGCAAAAGTGGTGAGACGGACTCTACTGGACAGCCCCGTCACAGCCACGGATCAAGGAGAGTCCTCGGATAACAGCTCCCGTTCATCCAAGTCTCCACGACCCAAGGAAGAACAGTCTTCTGACAGGGACCCGTTCAAGAACCGCCGTACCCCGGAGACACAGACGGACACGGCGGAGAAGGCAGTCCGGGAATCAAGACCACGGACTCCATCACCACAGCGGGACCCCGGCACAAGCACAGCTTGCCGGGACCACAGCTCGGAGAAGTAATGGCCCTATACGGAACGCCGAGAGTCGGACAAGCCAAGGGCCTACAGAGAGCACCGGGATTCCAAGAAATCACGGCCCTATCCAGAGCATAGGGACTCCAACAACGGAGCACCTCGGGAGGAAATTACAGTCCGGAGCCGTACCCTAGAGCGGGAGACGACACAGACTTATCCAGCACACCGAGAGTCTACATCTGAGAAGTCACGGACTCAAGCAGAACGGACTTATACAGATCACCGGGACTCTACATCCAAGAAGGCACGGACCTATGAGGAACGGACTCAGCCAGAGCGCCGTGAGCCGGCCTCTACTTCAGCTGGGACCCGTACAACGGAGCCGCATCCCGGTACTACGGCAAGCAGATCTCGTAGACGAAGTCGTACACCGTTACAACGCAGAGATTCCTATCCTGAACGTCATCATCGGGAGAGGGACCGTCCTAGACGTCGGACCCCTTCACCTAGTCCAGTCTACCGGAGTCGTCATTATAGGGACCATACCCCGGAGCGACCTTACACCCGACGGAGAAGCCGTTCACCAGTTTCCCGTCAACAAGCACACAGATGGCGATGAGCGGACATCTACCCACCATCACCGTAGCCCGGAGCATCGTGATAAAACGGAAGTCCAGAGATGAACAGGGACTCGTGGATCACCATTCCGGATTTGCACCCAAGGAACAGACTTCTGCTCCAAGGGTACCTTCCAAGGCAAGCCTGGTCAAGAAGCACAGTCATCTCCCGGCTTCACAGCCCCTTACCGTGGTAGAGGTTCCTTCATCGGAGACCCGTGAGATGACACGACCCCATTCTTCTAGCGACGCAGACTCAGGCTCGGACTATGAGGATCACGCACGACGTTCCACTTCCTCGGCATCCTCATCTCATACAGATTCACCTCCCTGCCGTCAGGCGGAGGTAGAAGACAAGAATAAAGACATGCTACCCTTCAAAGCCAGGATAGCGGCGGTACACACGTTGGTTCCAGAGATGCCCAGACTGGTGGTCGGCGATGACAAGCAGCCTGATGACCCCGCCCGGGAACGGAGAAAACTTACAACGGCATCTCTTTACGGTTTAAACAAGCCTTCTGAGGAGGAAGCTGCGCCAACCTGCGCACCATCTCCAGCATCAGCCAACCTATACGACGCACTGGATCGACAGTTGGAGACTTCGTCATCTCTCCAGAAGCCCGGTCCTTACAAGACTTACACTCTTCAAGGAGACAATCTACCGTTCAAGGCCCCGAAGTCTGACCCGGATCTTGACAGACTGTTGAACTTCACGAAGACACCAGCGGTGGTACTTCAACAGAAGCAAGCCTGTGCTGTGAAAGATATGATGCTGACACGACACAGAATTACATCATACTCTGATTGGTTCCTGACGGCTATTTCCAAGGTGATTCAGGATCCTTGACCTTTTCACGGCCCAAGATGGATTTCCTTAGTGCCTTTATCGACTCTAACAGAGGAGGTCGCCACGGACGTTTCTCCTGTCAGAACTCGGGCAACCCAAGCTAGATGCTCAGAGTAGTGTTCGCCCTTACAAGAAAGGACAGTTCCAAGGTAAAGAGGGAATCTTCCGACCGGGACAGCGGCAACGTCGTCAGTCAGCATTGATGGTTCTCAGCTTCACCTTCAAACCACTAGTCATCCTTTCATCCTTCCCAAGCTTCGAGTCTTCACTCACCTGATTGTAGAACGGTCGACCCTGATGATATAGAAGATCAGCGTCACTCTTTGTCAAGTTTTCGTCGAAGAAGTCAGTCCTTACGTGAGGTCTACTCCAAGTCCCGACACTTCATCTGACGATCATCCTCAGTCTTCTAGAGCCGGATCCTACTCTTCATCGGATAATCTAGGACTCCACCTACACCCGAGATCATGATCAAGGGAATCTAATTTCGGGGAAAACGGTTAGTCGGGCTTGACTTAACCCGTTTTCTTTGGGGTGAGACATCCAGTCTACAGTGGGCAAGCCTAGTTTCAGATTGAGGTTCCTTCCAAGGCCAAGTCAACACGGACCCGGACACTGGAATAGGACACGAGGATAAAGTCATCTCTAATCCGAAATGCAGATTAGGACTCCGGAACAGACCCGGGACTCCAGCATTCAGCAGGATGACAGTAGAGACCGGACCAGACGACGGAGCCGGACACCTACTGAGCATATTCGACTCTACAGGAGTTGGACTCCTCGATGATCACGGCGGTCCAGGGATATTTTCAGGGACCCCACGGATTATGTAGAATGGCTACATTCAAGCGGCAAGCAGGTTTCCGGCATATGGAACCTGCACCGGGAACCAGACCATCAACACCATGACCCAGAGGTCCGTTGGATGGAACTACAGTCTACTACTCACCCGGGACCTAGCACATTTTTTGGCTAGCTCCAGGTACTCCTCATTACAGTTTCTCAACTACAACTGCACCTGAGGGCAAGAACAAGCAATCTAAGGATGCTCGTCCCGGAACATCTTCACCCCCCTTCCAGAGTGGCGATGCCGGATCCAGTTTCAACCGAGCACAGAGAAGTTCACACTCACGATGCGGAATTCACAGCTTAGAGGGGTCCATTAGTCCTGCAACAGATAGCCGACACATGGATACCACGACAGACAAGCAACGCATCATCTTCCTTAGGGATATCTACGCTAAGAAGGCAGTCCCCCCTTGGAGGTTGCGGTTGTACAACACATCAGCATTGATTACGAACGTTCAGTACGGTCGCCAGTTGCGTCAAGTTTGGGGGGGAGCAAGATCCCAGTCACTGTCTTCTAGAAACATCAACACTGGTCCTAGCAGCACGGTATCAGCAATACCATGTCACAACACCATGTGTTTCACATCACTTCAGGGTTACCGCTGACAGCTTCCTCCAAGTCCTACAGGGTACTACAACCGGAAGATCAATTTTCTACGGAGGCACCGGGGCCCGCAACGGCTGAACCCCCACGTCTACTACGATCCAGAATTCCCTTGCAGACCAGGGTTTTTTCTCCAGGACCAATTGTACAGACAATGACAGCAGCAAGCTACTATTTACTGTACAGTCGCATCAAGCCCGGAGAATGTACTATAGTAGAGGACCTGTGGCCAACACTGTTTCTGTTCCAGCAACAGCTGGTTTTTCCTTCTGCATCTGTACCAGGACAGGGAATCTCAGTCAAGCAGTACACAGGGGTATCACTCAGCATCATCCAGGGTTGTCAAGTTCACCCACGAAATCGACTAGATTCCAGCATTTCGGCTTTCCATGGTCTTCGCCTTACAGTCTCGCCGAACACATCAATTACCACCCAAGGAGACCTGGATGTGGTACTAGGGCAGTCTTACGCCTACCATTCGAACCAGTTCAGCCAACTGTAGTCAAGATCCTGTCCTGCAAGACAGCTCCATGACAGTCTTCACTCCGCAATCAGAGCATTACGCAGTGGAACTTAGTTCCTTGACAGGGATGACAGACTGGTCAACCAGATCCTTTCATCCGATCCCGGATTTCGTCATCTAGAACGATTCCACACGCCAGACGTCCAAAGACTGTACCAGATTCCAGCACTGACAGGTTTCGTGTACCTGCTGGAGGAGAAGAGGTTTTTTATATCCAGTCAGAGGCCTGGGGCACTCTTTATAGAACCGACAAGGGGTTCCAGCTGTCTTCTTCTCTCATCACTTCTAACAGACCCATCAGCTGACATCACTAGTTCATGATCACCGTCTGGGTTGAAGAAGACTGCCGACTGGTTTAACCAACTCGCCATCAACGCTCCTTCTCCTTTATGGAGACATCGTCTCACAAGATTAGAGCCAGTGTGACGTCCGGGCCACTTTGGGGAAAACTTATCGTTGAACGATACTGTTGACACCTGCGCTTGGACGATCAATTCAACTCATGCTGATTGCTATCTTCAGACAGGTCTGTACAGACAGATAGGATGACTACACTGGACCTACAGCTACAGCCCAGTGTATAGTCCACTACTCCTATCAAAAAAAAAGGGGGGGGCGCCGCTCAAGCAAGCAAGATCCCGACAATTCGGTAAGTATAGAAGACAGACCATGTCGGAGACGAAGGGACTTCAAGGCATCACGATGGCATCTGATTATCTAGCCAAGTATGCGAGCAAAGGGTAGGAACAGAGTCCACCTCTCGCCGCATTACTTGTAATACCTTGAACTCCCTACGCCTCTATACGACACGGGAATTATCAGGATATTACTAGGCATATTAGATTTACAAAATCAGAACAAGGCGTGCTCCGCTTAAGCCAAAAGCAAGTCACAAGGCCGGCTACCCAACCTCCTCTGTTGGGAGTCTGGCATATAGTGATAACAGGTGAAGATTTGAGACACAAACATTAAACATTTATAAATAATGTTGGTGTTTGTTATCAAATCAAACCTGTTATCAACGTTGATTTGCCCAACCCATCCTCCCCTCTTTGCTCGGCCTTGACTCAAAACAGGTCTTGCACAGCATGGGAAAAAGAGGAAGGACATGCGCGGAGAGCACGCCACCTGGCGGACGATCGACGCAGCGATCAGGGGAGATAATTTTGTTTGCAGGAGATCTCCAAATGGAGGAATATTGGCATATAGTGATAACAGGTTTGATTTGATAACAAACACCAACATTATTTATAAATGTTTAATTTTTAATTTTATTTAATTATATCCAACAAATGTCATCATATTATAGGTTTTCATGCCAGAAAGGAGGCTGGGGGGGGGGGTCCGTCCATACGTTACCGCGATATCTACAGAACCGTTTCATGCATGGCAACCAAACTTGTTACATCTATTATCGTCACGTAAATCTGAAGCCTATCGAAAATGAGTCATCTTGGACAATATTTTGCAGAGTTATGCCCCTTTTTACAAATAAAAATCCATTTATGACTTGTTATTGTGATAATTTCAGAACCGTTCCATATACAGCATCCTAACTCTTGACCTGAACTAGATGCCTATCGAAAATGAGTCGTGTCAGAAAGTATTTTGCAGAGTTATGCCCCTTGTCTAATAAAATCCACTAATTCCTATGTTAAGTTTGCATATAATTTCTATATCATGTGTGTATACTATCACATTTATTTATTAATTGGATGACTGATTTATTGATTTATTCTCTTACACAATGCGAAGAATGCCTGCAAATCTGTTTTGAAAATGACACTAGATGCCTATCGAAAAATGAGTCGTGTCAGAAAGTATTTTGCAGAGTTATGCCCCTTGTCCAACAAAATCCACTAATTCCTATGTTAAGTTTGCATATTATTTCTATATCATGTTAGTATACTATCACATTTATTTATTGATTGGATGACTGATTTATTGATTTATTCTCTTAGACAATGTGAAGAATGCTTGCAAATCTGTTTTGAAAATGACATACATGTGCCATTTAGTATACATGTACTGTATTTAGCTAGCCATGTGTACTGTTGTTTTGGTGAGACATCGATACAGCTCTTTCAATTTATTCCACAAACAAATTAATTTAAGTGGAGGAAAACTTTTTTTTTTTTTCAAAGAAAGTACACTTACAATACCAGGGGTAAATATTTCTTCCCACAAGCCAATCAATAGGTAGAGACACCCTTACATTATAATAGCTGGGGTTCAGAGCCGAGGGGTTTCGATAGCGCAGCTTCATGTTCCCATGTGTATTCAATGTTAAAATTAGATTTTGGGCTTTATGCATGACTTCTAATCATGCTTCTCCTGGGTATTGAAAATTAGTATTCTAGGTCTTGAAAATGTAGGGAAAAGCTATGAAATTTGTATTATAAAACAGGTTATACTTTTGGTTTGCCAATCATATTTTCTTATTATATTTGCCGGAAATTGGCTTGAATGCATGTCCAGCCATCAAGGACCCCTGCCTAAAGTGTAAGGATAGTATTTTCAGGGTTTTTTTCACAAAAAACACAATTACATCACTGGATCACAGATAACATGGATAACTGGGTTAAAAATTAACCACCATGACTGGGTTAGGACATCTTCGCATGGCTGGGTTAGGAACCACCATGACTGGGTTAGGTAACACCATGGCTGGGTTAAGATTAC